>JAQQSK010002323.1:85853-108491 GCA_028658325.1 Potorous gilbertii | reverse complement strand
GAAGAGAGGGCAGATTGGTGATAGGGGAAATTAGAATGCTCAGTGTACTGGGATGAGGGTAGGGGACAAAAGGGGAGAAAATTTTGGAACCCAAAATCTTGTGAAAATGAATGTAAAAAGTTAAATAAATAAATTTATATTAAAAAAATTTTAAATCTCACCATTTAGTTGTGACTGATATAATATAGTGTGAGCACAATTCTGAATGGTTATATCTTGGAGGATCACATGGTTCAAGAGAGGATCCCAAATAGAAGCTTATATACCAATCCATCTTATTTCTTTGAAGTAAAAGTTGAGTGATCAGAATCCCTGTAAACAATGTTAGATGAAGTATAACATTTTACAGAATCATTTTACCCAGTAGATATTGGAAACAATAAATATAAAAAGAAATGAAATAATTAACTACCAAGGACTCATGAAGTAAAACATTCCCTGCATCCAGAGAAAGAACTGATAAATAGAAGCGTGTATAGAATGATTTTATATACATACACATATATACACATATTTGTATATATGTATGTGTGTATATATGTATATACACACATATATGTATATACACACATATTTTTGTTTGATGGTTGCCATCTCTAAAGTGGAGATGGAGGAAAAGGGGAAAAAAGTTAGACAACTTTAAGGAATAGCAAGTTGTGCATAACAGATTTGCAGTTTCATGTGTAATCATCTTATTATTCTATAATATAATAGAAATATCTGTGTTATTTCATAAATTAAAAATAAAATAAATCAATTTATTTTTAATACAGATGAAATAGAACTGTTACCATGCCTGGTATAGTTTAGCCTGCCTCCTGCTCCTGATGGCAACATCTCCTAAGTCGTATTCTTTTCCCAATGGAAAATTCAAATTCTGCCTTCTGCAGTCTGGGATCTGTCGATTGCTGGGAAGCTTCCCTGGGTTGTGCGGTTTGCTCACATGGAACAAAACCCAGGGCTCTATTACACAATGTGGATTCAGCTTTGCTTTATTGGAATTTGTGGCTGATGGCTTCGACAGAAGAGTGTATTTGATGGATGGTATAAAAACACATGGGGTATCAACTGCCTGTTTTCAGTCTGGTTTGCTTATGTTGACTTGAATTCACCAAGGAAAAAGATACTGTCTCCTCTGAATATGTTCATAAACATGATGGATGCTTTGCCAGGGCAAGTGAGCTCTAATGCACTAACCAATCTCCCAGGAATACATGTTCCTCTTGTGAAATATTTGTTTCCTGACCTAACTGTTGGAGATTGTCCTCTGACACTGTCATACAGCAGAGCTTGAAAGGCTTCCACAGAAAGAATCAACCTTGATTTTTTGCAAGTTCATCTGAACAGATGTGTCTATTTTCCCAGTGGATTGTACTGTCACATTATAGAGTCAACAGCATCACTTAGGACCAGTCTTTGTGCTTAGCGTTACCATATATGTGGCTGTGCCTCTACTTTCAAATGGTTGCTTTATTTTTCAGGCCTTCCAGCAGAAATAATCAAAGAACTAGTGATTATTAACACCTATTCTGTGCCAAGTGCTAGGGTAGATGTGGGTCACATAAATACAAAAATGAGAGGCCCTGGTCTCAAGGAGTTTACACACTCTTCTTAAGAGAATACAGCTTGTTCACAAATAAATGCATACTTATTTAAAATAAATATACAAAATAATTTGGAAGTTGGGGCCAAAGGGAAGAACCAAGAAAGTCTCCCTAAAGTGTCACTTGAATTGAGCCTTGAAGGCAGCTAGTGGTTTGAAGACATGGGAGTAGGATGGGAGATCATTCCAGGTATGGGGAACAGCCCTTGCAAAGAGAGAGAGACAGCACATAACAGCATAAAGGATGTAGCAAGTAGGGCATTATGGCTAGAGATAAGATTTTATGAGATGGAGCAATATTTAGAGATGTATCAGGATTGTGAAGGGCTTTGATATCAGAGGAGTTTGCAGCTTCTTGGGCAAAGGAGGTGTATAGTCAGACTTAAGCAATAAGCATGTTAGTCTGGCAGCTATATGGAGAATGTATCCAAAAGGGTAGAAATAGGAAACAAGGAGAACAACTAGGAAGTCAATTACAATAGAGTTCAAGAGAGAACTGATGGAAGCCTGAATGAGCATAGCAACTGCTTTAAAAAGAGAATGGGATGGATTCAGGAGATGTCGACAAGGCAGAATAGAAAACGTGGCAATTACTTGGATATGGTTGAATAAGAGAGGAAGAAGGCTGAGTATAATTCCAAAATTGTGAACTGGTGTTATTGGAATGTGTTTATGTGGGGACATGGTGAGCATCCTCATTTTCAAATTCATCATCGTTCTCATGCATTAATATCAATTAAATATGCAAAATGGTTAAGAATTATAAGTACTTAAGATATAGAAAAGATTATAACCTCAGAAGGATGTTTAAGGTATAGGTCAGCCACTTCCTTTTATAGGAGAGAAAACTGTTAGTTTCCTATCTGCTTAGCCCTCCTTGGCAGTATAACTACCACCGACATCTCTTGTCTATCTCAAACAGAAGAGAAATAACTTGCCCCGCCCCCACTAGGATCAAGCCAAGAAGACTGGTCTTAGGCAAATGGGGTCCATTTAGTCCTAGGACTGGATCGACGAGGTGACTTCTGTTGTCAACAAAATTGGGCTTGATTTTTTCAAAACTAACTTCCTCCTTGAAAGATCCATTTCCTGGCTTTCAGATCTGGCCTGTTTAGGATGCCTTTAGGGTCGCTAAGGTCAAGGCATAGATTCTAGGAAACAGGAACCTGGCCCTTTCATCTGACTACAAGGCAAATTAGCCTTAAAGACCTAAGTCTTCTGAGAAGGGACTCTTTTTCCATTTCCTCTCAACTCTCAACTCACAACCCCATACCTACTCCACAAAAACATCTACTCACCCTCTTTCTGGCATATATGTGTGTGTGTGTATATGTGTGTGTATATACATATATTTACACACACATATATAGGCATGTATACATATGTATGTATGTTTGTATTGTGTGCATGTATGTGTATTTCATGCATATGTATATGTGTGCATGTATATGTATATTGTGTGTGCAAACACATACATATGGGTATGTGTATATATGTATGATTTACATTAATGTATGTGTATACATAAATATGTATTTACGTATGTGCACACACATATATACATGCATGTATGTGTGTATATAACTATCAGAGATACTTTTCTGGTGGGCAGAGGAGAAGCAAAACACAGAATTCCATTGTCTCCCTCTGTCTATATCTGTAACTTTCAAATTACTGTTAGGAATTATAATTCGAGTTTACAGAAGACATTTTTGTGGGATTTATAGTATTCCAAACTTATTCCTCTGATTTGTTCTATTTTCTACCCAAAAAGAGCTACTTACTGTTCCCTGTATGCAGCATTCCTTTTCCTTCTTTCACGACTTTGCACAGACTTTCCTTCATGCCTGGAAGGCTTTTTCTCATCAACTCCATCTTTTGGAATCTCTAACTCCATTCAATTTCTAATTCAAGGGCCACCTCCTAAAAGAAGTCTTTACTGAGTCAACCTAATTGTTAAAGTCTGCCCCCCCTCCCAAATTGTTGTCATTCAGGCATTTCAGTTGTGTATGAGTCTTTGTGACCCAATATAGGGTCCCATTTTCTTGGCAAAGAAAGTAGAATGATTTTCCATTTACTTCTCCAACTCATTTTACAGAGGAGGAAACTGAGACAAACAAGGTTAAGTGACTTACCCTTGATCATATAGCCAATTAATTAAGTGTCTGAGGCCAGATTTGAACTCATGAAGATAGGTCTTCCTGACTCTAGCTCAGTGCTCTATCCATTTCACCACCTAGCTAACCTCCCTCTGGACTACTTTATATTAATTTTATATACATTTTTTGTTTATCCAAATGTAAATTTTTCCTAGTAGAATTGTAGGTCTCTTGAGGTCAATTACTATTTTTACTTTTGTCTTTGTAACCCAGTGCATACGACAGCACAATATATATGAAACTGAATTTAATCAAATTTGTAAGACTTAGCAATTTTCCCCAAATTCCAAGTGCTTTCTTAGTTCTTGTGAAATCTCCTCCTTCCTGCCTTCACCTCCTTTCCCTATCCTGCCCTCTCATCTTATTCTCTGTCCCTCTCTATTTCTTTTTCCCTCTCAAAAAATGTCTATTCAGTTGGCTTCACTTAAATGTATTACTGTCCATTGCATTAAAGAGTACTAGCCTTTAGTAGAGTCTGTGGAGGAATGCGGTCATGGAGGTCATTTAAAATAATTAAATTTTAAAGTATTATCAGTGTCTTTTGTTTTCACAGCATAGTCATTTCCTGATATTACTACCCCCTTGTCTCATTGAACTTTCCCTGCTAACAAAGCGAAATGGTTAAGCAAACTAATTGACAGAGTGAGCACCTCCAATAGAATATACGAGATTTTGAATTTTTAGTCTTCCTTGTCTCTTTTTTAGAGGAGAGAAATGCGATTTATCATGTATTCTCTGGGACAAGGTTGGTCCATGCAATTAATCATAGTTAGTTGTCTTTTAGAATTGTCATTATTGTCATAATTGTATCATTTTGCATATTTTTCAGCCGATTCTGTTTACTAATCTATTTTTCATATATCTTTCCATGTTTCTTTGAATATCTTATATTCCACATTTCTTACAGCATAAAATGAATATTTTTCCTTTACATTCACATACCATCATTTGTTCAGCAACTTTAATATTGAAGGACACCTACTTTGCTTCCATTTTCTTTTACTGCCATGAAAAACGTTGCTATGGGGGTAGCTAGGTGGTGCGGTAGATAGTGCACTGACCCTGGAGTCAGGAGGACCTCAGTTCAAATTTGACCTCAGATACTTGACACTGTGTGATCCCGGGCAAGTCACTTAATCCCAACTACCTCGCCCTCTGCCCCCATAAAAGGGTTCTACAAGTATTAAAGGGCCTGTCTTTTTATATTTTGGGTCTTTGACTTTTACTATGTGCTTCATACTGAAACAAGCGAATCAAAGGGAATTAATAGTCTTGTAACTTTTCTTCAAATAATTCAAAATTGTTTTCCATATTTATTTCATACCACTTTTCCTCATGTACTCTACATTTCAACCAAAATGACCTACTTGTCTCTTGTACACAACATTCCATCTTCCAACTCTATGACTTTGTACATCTATTCTCTATGCCTTGAAGGTTCTCATCAATTCTATCTCTGGGAACGCAGAGCTCCATTTAAGACTCTTTTTAACTTCTATCTCATACAAGGAGCTTGAACATTATCTTGCACTATATACTACAATAAGATCCAAATGTATACGTCACCTAGATATAAAGGATCATATCTTAAACAAGTTAAAAGAAAAGGAAAGGATTTACTTTTCATAACTTGATATAAGAAAAAAATTCTTGACCAAATGTGGTAGCAAGGATCAAAAGATCTTGGATAAATAATTCATCGATATTAACTTGAAAAGATTTTGTACAAATCAGACCAAAAGAGTCCAAATTAAAAGGGAAAGAACTGAGAACAAATTCTCTGCAGAAATTTTTTTGTGATAGAAGTATGATATTTAGGATGTAGAGGGAAATAATGTAAATGTATAAGAACAAGAGCCATTCCCCAAAAGAGAGCTAGTGAAAGGCTATTTATACCTAGTTTTCAAAAGTTGAAAGGCTAGCTATCAATAGTGGCATGAAAAAAATGCAAATTGCTAATAATATAAATTATTATATATATAATATATATATAAATGCAAATTAAAATAACTTTGGAGTGTCCACCTCAAATCTATCAGATTGACAAGATAACAAAAAAGAAAGTTATCGTTGTTCAATTGTTAGATGAACTTTGAGAAGATAGGCACACTAATGCTATGTTGATATAGCTATAAAGTAAGTTAGCCATTCTAGAAAACAATTTGGCTCTGTACTTAAAAATTCCTAAATTCTATCTATTCATTTATGTGTATACGTACACACACACACACACACACACACACACCTTTTGACTCATCAATGCCACAATTAAACTTATACCTGAGAGAAAAACAGAAGGAAAAGGCCCATATGTGCAAAAATATTTGTAGCAGCACTTTTTGCTCTAACAAAGAATTGGAAGCCTAGTGGGTGCCCATCAGTTAAGGAATGGTTTAACAAGTTATAATTCATAAATATAATAGAATATTTTTCTGCCATAAGAAATGGATAGATTCAAAGAAAACTAGAAAGTCTTGCATGAAGTGAAATAGAACAAAAAAGTAGCACAAGAAGATTAATTTACACAATAGCTGCAACTTCGTAAGTGAAAGTCAATTTGAAAGACTTCACAGCTGTGATCGATGCATTGACCAATCACACTTCCAGAAGCTTGATGGAGAAGGGTGTTGTCTGTTTTTTGGCTGGTAGAAATAGACTATTATGTACAGAAGAAATACACAATTTTTAGATATGGCCAATACAGCATATTTTTTACTTGACTGTACTTATTTGCTACAGGGAAGTAACTTCTTTTGGTGATGGGGGATATTGTGGGAGGAATAACAAAAAAAAGAAATAAAATGATGTGAATGAATGAAATGTATTATAGATACAAGATTAAAACATAAGGGAGCTCAGAAGATAGATAAAGGCAACAGTACATGTGAAAAGGGACATATTCAAGGTTACATTAGATAGGTGCATGATCCAGTTGGGATTCTGCCTTCAAATTCACTATTATTTCCACTGCATCATGATGCCTTCACATAAGATACCTGACATTTCATAACTGATATTCTTGCATTTCTCTGTCATTTTCCACACAGAACATATAGCAAAACCTAACCCTCCCTGAGTAAAATATTAAAGTTGAAGCCAAAAAAAGCCATATTCTCTGGTTCCATCCCCTATATTGATAGTTTTTTATACAACTATGCAAGTTCCTCCATTATTTTGGCTGCCAGTTTCTTATCTTCCAGGACTGATCAAAGAAAAACAGATTATTTTTCCTTTCTGTCTGGACTTGAATTGTATATATACCTATTCTCACAGAAGGAGAGAATCTCAGAGTTAAAGGAATATGAGAGGTCATCTAATCCAGAGGTGGCAAACTCCTGGCAAAACACCCTAGTATAATTGAAACAGATTTAAATGTAATTGAGAAATGTTTAACAAAATAAATAAAAAATACAATACCACATAGATAACATTAATTTGTGGTTTGTAAATCAATATGTGGCCTCAGGGATCAGTTTCTATTTGAGTTTGATGTCATGATAACTGGAGCAGAAATCCATTCTGTGCCTTGAACAACAACAAATGAGTCATCTAGCAATTTTGTTTGAAGACCGCCAGGGAAGGGGGAAGCCCATTTCACTTTTGAACTACTCTAATTGTTTGGAAACATTTGCTTACATTCATACCTTTACAAACTTTTTTTAGGATCATGTATCCAGAGAGATCTTAACTCCCTCTCATTTTGCAAGTGAAGGAAATGAAATGTTAGATGAATGCAACTAGTAACTGTCCAAGGTAGAATTGAAATTTAGGCCCCTCTGACTCCAGGTCTAGCATTCTATCTATTCCACCATGTTGCCTCGGTTTATATGCCATGTTCCTCGCTCTACCTTGTGGGATCAAGTTGAACAAGCCTAATCCTTCTTCCTTCAGATACTTGAGATGGCAACTATCATGCATCCTCTTTACTGATAGCCATTTGTCTTCACGGAAAAGCATGGAAACAAATGAAATGAACCCTCAAAGATCCCAGTTCCTTCTACTGATCATTTATGGCTTGATCTCCAGTGCCTTACCTATCTTATTTGTTCTCTCTAATTTTCACAGTCATTCTAAATTTATGTTTGGTCTTCATCTGCCATATTTAAGATATACTTATTCCAGATTTGTATGTTGTAAAAATATATCTGCAGCGATGATTGTTTGGGTCAGTCCTATTAAGGTTGGATTGTAAACTTACAGAGTATAGGGAAAAGTGTCAGTTAGAAAAGGTATGGGATGATGCAGATAATGAGAATGATAACAGTTGTTTTTAGTAGTATTTTTCTCAATAATATGTAAAGACAATTTTTACTATTCTTTTTACAAAATTTTGATTTCCAAATTTTGTTCCCTCCCTCCCTCCCTCCCTTCCTCCCCTCTCCCCTCTGTAAGACAAGCAATTTGATGTATATGTGCAATTATGTAAAACATATTTCCATAATAGTCATAGCTGTGAAAGAAGAAACAGACCAAAAGGGGGGAAAAATAAAGTAATTGAAAACAGTATGCTTTGATCTGCATTCAGAGTCCACCAATTCTTTATCTGGATGTGGGACCTTTGTAATTATCTTGGATCATTTTATTTCTGAGAAGAGCTAAGTCATTCTTAGTTGGTGGATGACAACAGTTACAATGATGATGAGGAAGAAATGCAGTGTATTTGCTAAATAATTATTTAAACGAAAAGGAAAACTGCATACATTACTGTTTTTGAATCATCTCAGTTGTGTCTGACTCTTCATGATTTCTTTTGGAGTGTTCTTGGCAAAGATATTGGAGTGGTTTGCCATTTCCTTCTCCAGTTCATTTTACAGATGAAGAACTGAGGGGTTAAGTGATTTGCCCAGGGTTACACAACTAGTAATCAAGGCCAGGTGTGAACTCATGATGATGAGTCTTCCCAATTTTCAGCCCAGTGCTCTGCCCACTGTGCTACCTAGCTGCAAGACTATATATAGTGAGGATATTTTTATTACAGTAAATCTGCCTAATCTTTAAATAGCACTGATAATATGATATATATGTTATGTATATATTTGTTTTCCTAATTACCATAAATGACCATGCTACCATTGCCAATCCAGAATTGTAAGTCACTATTTAAATAATCATTCAGGTCTTTTGCCTCACTTCCTTAAAAAGAAGGAACTATCTGTTTAAATCTCCCTACATTTCTGTTACATTTTTTTTAAAAGAATGAAACTGAACAGAGAAAGCAGAAGGCACCCTCTGGCAAGAAGAGCCCCACATAAACATCTGAGGGCTCATTCCATTTTCTTCCACACTTCTGTGAGGAGATAAATGACTTTCAGGTTCCAAGGAGGAACATCAAGGCAATGGGCCAGAGGGTTACTAAGCAAAGGAAGTGCCAGGCATTTATGTCAGTGTTTACTTAAAGAGAAACTAAGCTGGCTGTGTTGTGTGTACTCTGTCAAGATACATGTGAGTCATTTGATTTTTTAGAAGTTCCTCCCAGCTGTTAGACAGCTGTTTACACTACATTTAGGGAAAGGAAAAGCATAGAGGAAGTAATTCAGTTTCATAGGTAGGAATTTACTACTTGGAATTGAATTTGAACTCAGCATGAGGTGCAGATCCTTACTGGAGGTTAATGATGGTTAAGCCTAGAGTCTAGACAGTGAAAGACAGCTGTAAGCCAGCTAAGTAACAGTTTAAAAGCCTGGGGAAAGTCTATGTTCTCTGATAGAGTGAAAGCATAATACAGTAGTTTTGAAAAGGAAATAGACAAATGGAATTTCACCAGATTGAGTTGTTTCATTAAAACTCCCTGGGTTCTATCGAACAGCCCCTTGCACAGAGTAAAGACAACCACCAGGTGGTGTAGAGAGCCACTCACTTGACTGTTAAAGAAAGAAAGAAAAAATCTGGTGTTGAATTTGCCTCTTCTAGAAGTTAAGTATATGTGTCCTACTAAGCAGAGTGATTTGTTTCCTATGGTTTTGAGGGTTAGTGATCTTTCCCTCAGTTCTACCTTTTTCGTGAGCAAAGAATGTAGGGATTTTGTATATAAACAATCAGAAATCAGCTCTGAACTCTCATCTACTGACCTTGAACTTACTATATTTTAATCAGTCCTAGTCATGTAGCTATGGTATAATAGAGTTGATAACGCATATAATATGGCAGTTAGATGGCACAGTAGATAGAGTATCATGCTTGGAGTCAGAAAAACCTGACCTCGAATCAGACCTCAGACACTTATTAGCTATGTGAGCCTGGGCAAGTCACCTAACCCTGTTTGCCTCAGTTTCCTCATCTCTCAAATGAGCTAGAGAAGGAAATGACAAATCACTCCAGAAGCTTTGCCTGGAAAACTCAAAATGGGGTCACAAAGAGTTAGACGTGACCAAAAAGACCGAAAAAAACCAGATCATACAAGGCAGACATATATGCTCAGATCTCTATGCAGCATTTATTCTTAGCATCCAAACTGCTAAAAAAAAAAAAAGACAATGAACCTTCTTTGGTGCCTTGTGTTCAGATTCATAGCTGCACTTAATGGGTAAGACTCTCTTCAGCCCTCATTGGGAAAAAAAAAATGCTGATCTCCAACTCTATTGATTTTTGCCTGTACTGAAAAGCACTTACCCCCTAGTCTGGTGGCATTTTGGACAGGCTCCTGTCTCTCCAGCTTGATCCTGGATTTGATGTTGGAACTGAAATTTTCTTTTAAATGACAGTAGAGAAGGAGAAATTTCCAAGGGAAAGGATATCAGTTATGCATAATCACTGTCCTCGTAACAGAATCAAAGTACAATCATCCTGGGCCCTCATTCTTTCAGGTTCCAAGTTAAATGAATTTCTTTCCTGTGTAGTACATCACATGCCAAGACCAAGGAAACCAAATATTTTAAAGGTGCCTACTCTATGCTGCTCTGACTCAAACATAGCTGGCATCCAAATACGAGGTGATAATCACACAACTTGGGACCCAGCTAGACACTATGAAAGGCTGTTGGGCTCCCTGTCCCCCTTTATCCTATATGCCTGGTTCTTTAACTCCTCCCATGAAGAACCTGCTGAGCTCAGTAGCCCAAAGCTTTATTGCTTTCTGCTTTTCAGCCTGACTGGATCTGAAATATTGGCTACTGTTCTCATATCATTTCTTTGATGAAGGGATTTGAGGTTTCAGCCCTCTTGGTAGGCTGATCCTTTCAAGTAAGGCAATCATGTTCTTGGTCCCATGGGTTCCCTTGTAAGCCGTGGCCCTGTCCCTTGGTAGGATAGAACATTTGGATCTAATATGTACCACATCCACAAAGTAGCTTCTTGACCTTTGCCTAGAATTTGGAATATCATGGAAAGAAAGAGGTCCAATAGGATCTTGTCACTAGCCCTGACTTCAGCTCATCTTCTATCATTCAGGACCACAAATCCCTATCCCTGTCTTTTCAGACTGCAAAGAAACCCAAGTGTCTTCTCTCTTCACAGGACCCTCCTTCTCCCTTCCACATGCCTTTGCATTGGTCATCCACCATGACTGAAATGAATTTCTTCTTTTCTTCCACCTCATAGCATCCTTGTCTTCCTTCAAGATGCAATTAAAGTATATCTCTCCTCTCTCTCCCTCCTCCCCCACCTCTCTCTCTCCCTCTCTCTCTCAGAGTCTTATAATATAAACAATATGTTCGTTTATATTTATTTTGTTTATACTTACATATGTTCTTGTTTTCTTTCCCATTAGAATGTAAGCTCTTTGTGAGTAGAGGTTGTTTCACTTCTTGAATTTGTAAGCCAGCACGTAGGAGGTGCTTAATAAATGCTTTTTGATTGATTGACCTTAACTCATGTCTTTGGCTAGCCCCTGCTACAATCATAGGAGAGGCATGGAAGGGTAGCTCCCTCATCTTAAATTCAGAAGGCACAAGGCCCCATGGCTCCATTTACAAAAACTGAGGCACCTAGTCAGGTAACTCAGACAAGACCAAAAAGATTATGGAAAAAGAAGCCTGAAATGATCAGACTGACCCTCTCACAGAAACATCAAGTTCAACAGATTCAATGTTGTTTATTCCTTTCCTTTGCCCACATGTTCTGCCACAGTGTCTTGGGCAAAGTTGGTACTTCTTATTTGCTAAATGGAGTTAAATTAACCTTGAAGTTCAAGCTCCTCTCTCTCTTCAGGGCCATTCCTCCACCCTCTCATTCCAACATTGGGTCTTCCCAGAACAATAACCCATTCACTTCTGGGTCCCTTTCATTCAGTTCTATAATATCCCTCATTAATTTTAGACTTCACTAATTCCAGATTTGTGATCATGTAGACAGGGGCTTTCTGAAGTTCCCTTTTGGAAAAAAAAAGTCAAACAAAGTTGAAGTTATTAAGTACATTAATAGGGTTAGGGCTGGAAGGTTAGAGTGAGAGGGTTAGAGTTGGAAGGTTAGAGCTAGGTGGCCCAGTGGATAGAGTACTTGGTTGTGAATCAGGAAGACTCATCTTCCTGAGTTCAAATCCGGCCTCAGATCTAACTCTGGGCAAGTCATTTATCTGTTTGCTTCATTTTCCTGTAAAATAAACTGGAGAAGGAAATGGGAAACCACTCCAACACCTTTGCCAAGAAAACCCTAAATGGGATCACACAACTTAAAAATGACTGAACAACAACAAAAATCAATAATAAGTAAATCAATAATAAGTAGTCAATCATAAATTTCAGTGGAGGAATTTATGCCCATTTAAGAAAAGACTATTTTCAAGATCTTTAGACACATATGGAAAGAGGCTGGCACTGCTTCCATAGGCACTATCATAAGTTAATGACATCTATTTAAGAAGAGACACAGTGCATTATTATAATGGCTACCATGTTGGAATTGGAGCCAAGAAGCCCTGGGTTCCAATCCTGTCTCTGATACTTACAAGCTCAGTAATCGTGAGTATAATGTTTTTGAAGCTCAGGCATCTCTCTAGCAATGTAACTTCTCCATGAGTTGAGAGTTACAAACTAGTTAGAATCCCTACTGCAAGAAAGATTTCTCCCACATGTGAAATGATGTATTCAGGAACAGAACCTCTACTATCAACTTCTTACGAATTCTAGTTAAAGTGATCGCATATAATAAAATCTGATTTCTTTTTAAAGTTCCTGTCTTTAGGGTTGCCTTTAATTCTGATCTGATCTGAATTAGACAGGGGTTTCTGTGTTCACTTTGATTTGTTCCTCTGTTTGAGAATCAAGGTGCCACAATGGTAAGTTAGGACAGCCTAGCTTCAAATCCTGAACTATGACTGTGTTACCTTGGGTGAGTTATTTAACCTCTTGTTACTCCCAAACAACTTTCTAAGAGAATAAGTTGCAAAACAGTCGCCAATCTCTGGTGACAGAGGGAGTTTCCTCAAGGGTTATTCTCTATGAAATCACAGGCCCAAAGTATCACACACAAAAAAGAGAGGAGAGAGAGAAAGAGAGAGAGAGAGGAGAGAGAGGGAGCAAAAAGAAAGAAAAGAAAAGAAAGAAGGAAGGAAAGAAAGAAGCAAAGAAAGAAAGGAAGAAAGAAAGGAAGGAAGGAAGAAAAAAAGAGGAAGGAAGAAATGAAAGATTCCTTAATAATAAACAAGTCTGTCTACTCCTCTAGAAAGAGTTGCATTAGCATTTCTGTGAAATGATTTAAATAAAAACACACAAAGTAAGGTTTTCACATTAATGTACATGAGAGGTTAATTAAGATTATTGGGAGGGGCTTAGCTTGCTACCAAGTATTTTCCACTAAACTAGACTACCAGGATAAGAAATGCTAATGAGGTTAAGGTCAAAAGTTACATTCATAGATATGTCAGTTATATTCATTTCATTTTCATGGCTTCAGTCATCTACCCTTGGCCAACTGTTATATTTATGTCTTTGGTCACAAGAGATTCTGGGAAGCGCATAGATAGCTAAGATGTCTATCACCAATACTAGAAAAATAGTTCAAAATGGCAGAAAGAATATTGAATTTGCCAGTTCCATTTCTAACATTTCCTAACTGTGGGACCCTGGACTATTCACTTAATATCACTTTTCCTCAGTTTCTTCTTTTGAGAAATAAAGATCATAATGTTTGTATCATAGGATCATAAATGTCGATTTGAAGAGACTTTGGAGGTCATCGTATCCAACCTCCAAACTTTACAGATGGCAGGCAGGCAACAAGAATTTATTAAGTACTTACTATGTACCAGGCATTGCACTAAGCACTGGAGATACAAATCTAAGCCAGAAAAAAGACTATTTCTGCTCTCAAGGGGCTTACATGATAATGGGGGAAGCAACATACAAAATAAAGTTGAAAGGGAAAGGAAGGAGATACCCTCTCAGAGACATGGTGGCAAAAGTCTGGGAGAACCAGAAGCAAAACTAGGAGGAGAATGAAGCTTGGTTAGTGTAGGCCCATCCCTAAAATAGAGGATCCTTGGAAGGGACTTCCCAGTAGGAGAAGAGGGCTTATATGGCAGAGGGAAGATCCAGGGTTAGAAGGCAGTTGAGTCATAGTAGAAAAGTCCAGGAGAATCAGAAGTATAGCCAGGAGGAGATGAGAAAACTAAGGTCCAGAAGATTTTAGGTTGTAGGTCCTAAATTCAGCTAAATTCAGCCCTCTCTGTAAACTACATATACACATCTATATATTCTCACAGATACAGTATATCTATATCATATGTAGATATATATGCCATGTAGATATGGGATAATATGATTACTATTGGTATATAAATAGTACCATTTTCATTTATATTATACAGTACATTCATTAATCTAACCCAATAGAAACTACACTAAAAGGGCCATCACATAAAAGCCAAGAAGTGTGTGACTCCATATAACTATTTACTGGATTGTAAAGAATGGAGCTAACCAAACCCCAGGGACATGCCTAAAACAGCACATTCATGATCTTTACACATACCAATTCATTAGTCGTTTAATTAAGTTAAATCAAGAATTGCATTGTTTAACCATTAATTAAGGAGCGAAGAATGTTATGTTCCAACTTAATATCTCTGACAGAAACAAGAAAGCAAGAAAGGAGAAGACAAAAATTTTACCTTTTCTGTTTTGCTTAACTACATTCACTGCTCTCTCCTCTGTCATGTTCCCAGTTCTCCCCACCACCCCATGCCCAATTCCCCATACATACATGTATAGGCTGAAAGAAAAAAAAAATTTCCTTTTACCTCCATATTTTCTACTTGACCTTGGATGCCATATAAAAGAAGAAATCATTTTGTTTCCAGACCAAATTTCTTTTTTTAAGACCAAAAGTAACATGTTCCTTTACAAAAACATGAAAGAGTAACGACTTTACAAGTCAAAAGATATCTATATTTATACATCTACTTTTTTCATGCTGAGGTTTCTTCCTTTTTTTATATTTTAAATGAATCCCTGGGAGAAATGTTCAGTTGTCAGTAACAGACTAATTTCACCCCTGAAAGGTTCCTTGAGAAACTCCACAGATAGTTCATAGTCCCCTAATCATTTTATGAATTTAGGTCACAGCACAATTAGCATCAACCAACACAGGGATATTTCTAGTCACCTGGCTCATCAGAACCTTGAGATACAAATGAAGAGGTGGAAAGATAATCTCTCATGGGGGTCAGAATGTAGTAAATGACTGAAATTAAACTCCCACTCAGTAACTGTAGTAAAATGAAGGCAAGATACCGGTGGGCATATTTTGGAATACACTCCAATGCCTGCTTCAAGCTTGTCCTTGTGTTTCTATGAATATATATTTTAAAAGCAAGGTACAAGAAGCCCCTGTTAAGATTCTCTGGAATGATCCCAAACTGGTCTCTTGCAGTAGCATAATTTTTAATGAGGTCAAAATTTTGACATTTATTCTTTTTTCAAATTGAAATTTGAAATTCAATTTTATTTCAATTTCAACAATTTATCAAATTATTTTTTGCTCTCAGCCTATCAAACAAGAAGACTACCATTTTCACAATAATTCTGGTGCCTTTTTTAATTTTTGCCCTGACAAAAGTGATAAACATGTCCCTTATAACTTTATAGATATTTAAGAGTACAGCAGTAGGATCCCCATGATGTCAAATTAACTACTCAGAAAAGATTATGCTAAGGTGTTTTCTAGTACTTGATCTTGTTTCCTACTAAATCTACTCATGGTGATGGCTTCTTGCAATAGGAAGGCAAACCTAGCATAAATTCTTGATTCTCTGTTTCTACTATTTCCTTATATAGCTATAGGTAAAATGATTCATGGACATTCAGTTTGGGACAATAATTGAAAACAAGAGTTTTTAAATCCCTATTTTTCTGCACAAGGATACATGGAACATGTGTTTATAATAAAAAAAGAATAAATTATGTTTACCTTCATAATGGGTATTACGCAAATATTAAATAAAAACAAGGGGGTATAGTGAAAAAATTTAAAATCAAAAGACTTGGTTGAATTTACTAGACATGCAATCTTGGATAAACCATTTAACCTGTCTCTGCCTCGGTTTTCTCATTTGTAAAATGTTATAACAATACTTGCACTATCTTCAGCATGCTGTTGTGAAGATATGGTCCAATGAAAATGAAAGAACGATTCAATGAAATTATGCGTATATTATACCAATGTAAGGTTAATTATGACTACTTCGGACTTCAAGGATATGTGTTTTAATTGGTGTGGACGTGCATTTTACCGATTAAGCAGTGAGTCAATCTTCAACAAGCCAATCTTCACCTACTATATATCAGACACTGTGTGAGGGGCTGAGGAAATAAAGATTAAAAAACAAGAACTTCATATTCTATATGCAGAAGTCAATACCAAATACATACAAAGACAATACCAAGGTAATGGAGCAGTGGTGAGGTTAAGGAAGGAGATTTGGAGGGCATGTTCAGCTTGAGATGCCCCTAAATCAGTAGAAAATGTCCAAAAGGCAAGACTAGAGTTCAGAAGAGTGACTAGAGCCAGAGATATATGGATTTGGGAGTCATCTACACGAGGATGCATTCACTAAGAGAGAATGTAGAAAGAAAAGAAAGCGAAGAGGACTCAAGACAGTGCTTAGATGTTAAGGGGATATGGATGGTGATCCATCAATGGAGGCTGAAGAGGATTGGCCAGACAGAAAGGAAGAAAAGACAAAGCTATCCAGGAAAAAAGAATGGTCAGTAGTATCAGATACTGTGGAAAAATACATGAAGTTAATGACTGAGAAAAGGCCATAAGATCTGGCAATCAATGGGAACTTTGGAGAGGGCACTTTCAGTTAAATGGTCCAGTATATTATTTTCCCCATTTTACAAAAATGGAAGCTAAGATTCATGAGTAACTTGTCTAAAGGAAAATTGGTAAGTATCAGAATTGGTACTGAAACTCAGTTTTCTTGACTCAAAATCCAATATTGCTTCACAGGTAACATTGTACTTTCATTTGAATGACTCACTTGGCCTAATATTCTCACTAAATTTTGGTGAGTCTAAGTTATGGTTAGTCTTGATGATGGACAATTAATCATTTGGAGTTGATTTTTAAAATATCTCAAGATTTACTTTCACAATGAATATGGCTTTGAAGAATTCCATCTACCTCCCTCTACCATCCATGCAGATCCCTAACCTGAAACCAACCAAGTTGTGTGACCCTGGACAAGTCCTTTTAATCTCTGAGCACCTGTTTCCATATCTAAAAAATGGGGAGGATAACAGCACCTACTTTCCAGAGGAGTTCTTGTGAAGAAAAAAAATCAATACTATTATAAAGTACTTTGCCTTAGCCTAAAAGGGACAAGGTGTCCAGGGTCTCCCACTGCATCTGGGTCATCTCAATCATCTTGATGAGTATCTGGCCACTGGACCCAGATGACTCAGGAGGAGAAAGTGAGGCTGGTGACCTTGCACAGCCCTTCTTCACTCAAATAAAAGTCAACTGCAAGTCATGTCATCATTTCCCTGATGTCACGGCCCTCTTTGAAGAAAATGAAGGGTAAACACAATCTCCTAGGTATTATTTTTTTAAATGCTCAAGATAGAGAAAATACACCAGGTTTCTCCCTTTGTCCTCCAAATGCTACCAAATTCAGTGTACCACTTCACTCAATTTGGTTTTGAAATGGTGATGTTGGGTACAAAAATGAAATGCTGTCTGCCAATTACTGGAATGGTTATAATACTATATATGGGGTTTATCTTGTACCTTACATCCAAGAAGTTCCAAGTCCTTTATAAACAAAATCTTATGTGTCCTCAGAGGCATGTCATGACAAAATATAGATAAAAGTAAGGATAGAGAGAGGGTAAGAATTTTAGGATCCTGACACAAAATTTCTGAGTGTAGGCAAATCACCTGATGTCCTTATAGATCAGAAGTTCCCAAACTTATTTCAAATTAAATTACTTAACACCCCTTGGAAATCTACTTTCTTTAACTCAATGTTTTTTTTAATTTGTATCATTTCAAAAAAATACATTTTTTAAACAATGCATCTTAAATTTAATAATTTATTTTAAATTTGGGATTTTTCTTGCATTGAAATTTTGATGATGCAATATTGTATCATTGCATATGGTATTGTATTGTAAACAAATTGTTACACATTCAGATTGCTACCTACGTACACCGAACTTCCTGACAAAGTGTAACATGCTTACCAAATACCAACACTTGCTTGCTAAGACCTGTCAGTGAACTTGACCACTGACCAGCTATAACTTCCATTTTATGGGTTTATTTGGAAAACAATCTAATCGTTATGACTTTAACTCTGTTACACAACAAGTGAAGAATATACAAAAGGTTTTTCAAAATTTTTTATTTTTCTCTATGCTTCCACCACTCTTTTATTTTTATTCAATGCCCCCCAATTGCATCCAAGGCTACTACTGTCCCCCTGGATTGTTCCAGCAGCCCCCTTGGGGGTGGTATCACTACTTTGGGAAACTGTGTGTGCAAATTAATACTAATACTAAGAGTACTTTAACCTTTTGCAAAGTACTTTACAAATAGTATTTCTTTTTTTCTTCACAAGAACACTTATGGGAAGTAGGTGCTGTTATTACCTCTGCTTTTTAGATATAGAAACTGAGGCACACGGAGATTAAAATGTCTTGCCTAGGGTCAAACAACCATAACTATCTTGGCTAAATCTGAATTTGGATCTTCCTGTCTACAGGTCCTGAGCTCAGCCCACTGTACCATCTCAAGATTACTTGTACCATCACTAACAATGGTCAGAGTGTGAGAACTGGAAAGGGCTTGAAATCCTTTGTAAGGTCCAATGGAGTCCAATTTCTACTTGTTACAGATGAGAAAATTCAGGGCAGGACCATAGAAATTACTCACACAAAGCTCTCCCACTTAGTAGTCAATGGCAGAGATGAACCTGGGACCCAGATCTTCTAACCCTATTTTTATTGCAATTCCTACCATCCCCATGATATTTAACATATTTTTGCAGGTAGGCAGAGACAAGAAGTATTGTCTGAATTTTCATACGAAAGGTAATAGTGATCTGAACATAAATTTTTGAGGCACTGTGGTCATTAGCCCAATATAAAGACATAGCACCTATAGAGATAATAACTACTGTATTAAAATGTAGCATAAAGATAGGGATAAACCTATCCATAGATCCCAGTTGAGGAAAGTCCCTCTACCAGTGTAGGTCAGTCCCTTTTCTATAATAGAGATTCTTAAAGAATTATCTAGAGCAAAGAGATTATAGCAGTAATATGTGACAAAGGCAACACTTGAAGGTACATAGACTTTCCTGGCTTCCAGTCTAGCTTTCTGTCTACTACTGCAGGCTACTTTTCATGTGGAATTCCTGATTGTTTGAGATATTCAGGAAAAGAAGCACCAAATATGCTATTTTAAATGCACAATAAAAATCAAGGAGATTTCCTATAATTTTAAAAATCTTTACAGATTTTTTTACTGCCCACTGAATATATTCAAATCCCACCATATACCTGGTGTTGAAAGCCCTCATATGAATTTTTGCACCACTCCATCTTCTTTTTGTCTTTTTTCTTCCTTTCCCTCCCTGCCTAGAGATGGTTAGCATTACATACAAATAGGTACATATACACACATATATTTTACATATGTATATTCTACACATATATGTTCATACATATATACATATACACACATATATACATACATATATATACACATGAAATATGTGTATGTAAAATTATTCTATACATACCCCATCTTTTCAACTTTTCTCGTTACCCACGTCTATGTACCATCTTCCAAACAAACTACTCTTGACCCCTTAAACAAGTGGAACATTTTTCATTAGCTGTTCTCTTTACCTGGAATGCCTCTATATCTGTTGAATTCCTAACCTTCCCTTAAAAAATAAATGCCACCTCCCCCACTAAACCTTGCTTCACATACCCAGTATAGCATATGTCCTGAGATAAATATCTCAACTCATGCTAATAATGATGATTCAAATCCCCAGTGTGTGACTGCTGGGTCTATTTGGGCTCAAGGATTGGCCCTACAGGATTGGGAATAGGGTGAGGTATCCATTTTTAGTAATGTATTCTATAAGCCCCAACTAGTGAATTTCCCTCCATAATTATGGATCCTCCATCAAGAAGTCAAGCTATTCTGGTAATGCTGCTAGGACACTGATGAGAAGAAAAGTCCTCTAAACTTCCAAAGTTCTCAAGGTCCCCTACCAGCCAAGATAATTGGGAGGTAGGGGTAGGGAGTAGGTCAAGGCTAAAACACAGGCATTCTTTCTCCTCCCCTAAATGATTCCTTCATAAAAGTGGCTCTCTCTCCTCCTTGACACTGTGGTTGTTTGTGTAAATCATGTCCTTCATTCTTGAAGAGAACTATGACATCAGGGAGATGATGACATGACTTACAATTGACTTTGACTAGAGGGAGGGAGGGCTCTGAAAAGTCACCAGCTTCACTTTCTTCTCCAGAGTCATCTGATTCCAGTGGCAAGACATAGATCAGGGTGACTGGAGATGGCCCTGGATGCAGTGGAAGGGGGTGAAGATTCTTGATCCTTTTAAGCTAAGGTCTTTTCAAAGTCTCACTTTGAGTGACTCAACACCCATTCAATGATTAGTGCTCTTAGAAAAGTGACTGAAGGGTGTAGCATCTTATGTTTTACATGGGGTGTGATAATCTACTTGCTCAGTGACCCCCACTCTTATACCAGTCATTAATGACCTTTATCCCACAACATGAGAGCATCTGGTTATGAAGCTGTCCAATGCACTTATCTTTTAATGTTAGGTTTTATAGTTGTCTCTATTAGTCTTATTGTAGCACCTCATCATCCTATAGCCAAAATTATTTGGATACCACATTGACTAAAATTATTGAAGGGGAAAACAACAGATGTTGGAAGGGATATGGAAAAATTGGGACACTAATTCATTGTTGGTGGACTTGTGAACAGATCTAACAATTTTAGAGAACAATCTGGAATTATACCCAAAGAGTCACTAAACTGCATATATATCCTTTGATCTAGCAATACTGCTACTATATCTATTTCCATAGACGATTAGGAAAAAAAGGAAGAGAACCTAAAATGTTTATCGAAGCTCTCTTTGTGGTGGCAAAGAATTAGAAATTGCAGGGATGCCCACTAATTGGGGACTGGAGATTGCTGAACAAGTTGTAGAATATGATTGTGATGGAATATTACTGTGCTAAAAGAAATAATGAGGTCGGGGAGCTGAGCCAAGATGGTGGAGTAGAAAGATGCATATATTCTAGCACTTACCCCACAGCCCACAAAATACCTGTAAAAAATGACTCTCAACAAATTCTAGAGCAGCAGAAGCCATAGAACAACTGAATGAAAGAGGCTTCCAGCCAAAAGTAATCTGGAAGGCTGACAGGAAAGGTCTATCTCATGGGACACTGAGCAAAGCAGAGCCCAGCCCTGGCCACACAGGACTGGGAGGAACAGGACCTGAAGAGACCTCCAAGACAGAGTTTCCAGCTGGGAGGGTCCCAGATCCCTCAACCCACAAGTGCCAAAAAAGCCCCAAAGGTTGGTATGAGAGGGATTTTCCAGCTGGGTGAGAGGAGAATGAGGTTCCCCCAGCACTGTCCTCAAGGGGTGGCAGCAGCAGGCAGTGGGCAGGTACTTGGAAGCAGCCTGGGTCCATTGTCCAGGCAGCTCAGCTTAAAGCTGGTGGAAGTGAGCAGCTGACCTGAATCTCACCCCTGAGTGGTGGCCCTACCCCTACCCAAAGCCCCTGGGGGAATACAGTAGCTGATCTAAACCTCAACCCCCAGAGGTGACCCAGGCCCCACCCAAAGCCCCTGGGGGAGTTGACCAGCTGATCTGAAGGTCAGCCTTGAGCACCATACTGGGGAGAGGAGGAGCACTAGGACCCTCCTCTTGACAAAGGATTCAGAAGTCAAGTAACTGGCTGGGAAAATGCCCAAAAAAGGAAAAAAATCTAAGACCATAAGAGGTTACTTTCTTGGTGAACAGATGTCTCCTTTCATCCTTTCAGATGTGGAATAATAATGCATACTGTCACAGGAAGTCAAGTTCTGTACCTCTGGTACCTCCAAAGTGAACATGAAATGGGCTGAGACCATAGAAGAGCTTCAAAAGTGTGTCAGCAGCCTGCTAAAGGAGAACCAAAAAATGCTGAGGAAAATAACGCCTTTAAAAAGATGCTAACTCAATTGGAAAAAGAGGTCAAAAAAGTCAATGAGGAGAAGAAAGCTTTAAAAAGCAGAATTAGCCAAATGGAAAGAAGGTTCAAAAGCTCACTGAACAAAATAGTTCTTTAAAAGAGAGAATCAAGTTCAGGGAAGCCAATGACCATGAGATAAACCAAGAAGTTAGAAAACAAAAACAAAAGTTTGAAAAAATAGAAGATAATGTGAAACATCTCTTTG
>JAQQSK010002323.1:0-85753 GCA_028658325.1 Potorous gilbertii | reverse complement strand
CACCTGAAAGCCATGATAAAAAAAAGAGCCTATATATTATCTTCCATGAAATTATCAAGGAAAACTGCCCTGATATTCTAGAACAAGAGGGCAAAATAAATATTGAAAGAATCCACCGATCACCTCCTGAAAGAGACCTGAAAAGAGAAACTTCTAGGAATATTGTGGCCAAATTTAAGAGTTCCCAGGTCAAGGAGAAAATATTGCAAGCAGCTAGAAAGAAACAATTCAAGTATTGTGGAAATACAATCAGGATAACACAGGATCAACATTAAGGGTTCAAAGGGGTTGGAATAGAATATTCCAGAAGTCAAAGAAACTGGGATTAAAACCAAGAATCACCTACCCAGCAAAACTGAGTGTAATACTTCAGGGGGAAAAATGGTCATTCGATGATATAGGGGACTTTCAAGCATTCATGACAGAAAGACCAGAACTGTATAGAAAATTTGACTTTCAAACACAAGAGTCAAGAGAAGCATGAAAAGGTAAACAAGAAAGAAAAATCATAAAAGACTTTCTAAAGCTCAACTGTTTACGTTCCTATGTGGAAAGATAATATTTGTAACTCTTGAGACTTTTCTCAGTATTTGGGTAGGTGGAGGAATTACACACACACACACACACACACACACACACACACACACACACACACATATAGACAGAGAATACAGATTGAACTGAATCAGAAGAAATGATATCCATAAAAAAATAAAATAAAAATTAAGGGGTGAGGGAGGAAAATACTGGGAGGAGAAAGGGAAAAATGGAATGGGTCAGGCTATTACTCATATAAGAGACAAGAAAAATCTTGTTCAATGGAGGAGAAAAGGGAGAAGAGCAGAGGGGAAAAGAGAAACTGACTCTCTTCACACATGGCTTAAGAAGGGAACAACATGCTCACTAAATTTGGTATGAAAATCTATCTTAAACTACAGGAAAGTAGTGGAGGAAGGGACAAGTGGGTTGAGGGGCAGGGTAGAAGGGAGGGCAAATGGGAGAAGGGAGTAACTAGAAGTAAATACTTTTGGGAAGGGACAAGGTGAAATGAGAGAATAAAAATAAAGG
The DNA here is from genome assembly GCA_028658325.1 of Potorous gilbertii. Taxonomy (NCBI): domain Eukaryota; kingdom Metazoa; phylum Chordata; class Mammalia; order Diprotodontia; family Potoroidae; genus Potorous; species Potorous gilbertii. The sequence continues at coordinate 84,685 of JAQQSK010002323.1, read as the reverse complement.
GGGGATAGGGTAGGATAGAGGGCAATATAGTCAGTATTATACAACATGATTATTGTGGAAGTCTTTTGGAAAATGACACATATATATCCTGTATTGAATTGCTTGCCTTCTCAGTGGGGATGGGTAGGTAGGGAGAGAAGTTGGAATTCAAAGTATTAGAAACAAATGTTGAAAATTATTATTGCATATAACTGGGAAATAAGAAACACAGGTAATGGGGTATAGAAATTTATCTTGCCCTATAAGAAAAGAGAGAAGATGGATAAGGGAAGGGTGGGGTGGGATAGAAGAGAGAGTACATTGAGAGAAGATACAATCAGAATACAAGGCATTATGGATTGGGGGGAGGAGAGAGATAGGGAGAAAAATCGGAACTCAATTTTGTGGAAATGAATGTCAAAATCTAAAAACAAATAAATAAATACAATTTTAAAAAAAGAAATAATGAGGTCTTTTGACAAAATACAACACCCATTCCTATTGAAAACACTGAAGAACAAAGGAAGAAATGAAACTTTCCATAAAACTATAATCAGTATCTACCTAAAACCCTCAGTAAGCATTATATGCAATAGGTATAAGCTATATGCATTTCCAATAAGATCAGGGTGTCCATCATCACCATTATTATTCAATATTGTACTAGGAATGTTAGCTGTAGCAATAAGAGAAGAAAAAGATATTGAACAAATTAGAATAGGAAAAGAAGAAACTAAGTTATCACTCTTTGTAGATGATATGATAACATACTTAGAGAATCCCAGAGAATCAAGTAAAAAACTACTTGAAATAATAAACAACTCTGGCAAAGTTGCAGGTTACAAAATATTGTGCATTTCTATATATTACTAACAAAATCCAATAGCAAGAGACAGAAAGAGAAATCCCATTTAGAGGTAGGGTAGACACTTTAAAATATTGAGGATTCTACCTGCCAAAACAAACCCAGGAACCATATGAACACAATTACAAAATACTTTTCACACAAATAAAATCAGATCCAAATAAGTGGAAAAGTATCAGTTGCTTGTGGGTAGGTTGAGCCAATATAATAAAAATGACAATTCAATCTAAATTAATTTACTTATTCAATTCTATGTCAATCAAACTGGCAGATAATTAATTTGTAGAGCTGGAAAAATAATATCATAATTCACCTGGAAGAATAAAATGTTCAGAATATCAAGGGAACCAATGAAAAGAAATACTAGGGAAATTAACCTAGCTCTACAAGACCTCGAATTTTATTATAAAGCAGAAATTTTCAAAACCACTTGGTACTGGCCAAGAAACATAAGGGTAGACCAATGTAATATGTTAGTTACTCAAGACATAAGTAGTCAATGAATATAACAATCCACTACTTGATAAAGCCAAGGACAACAGCTTCTGGGATAAGAACTCACTGTTCAAAAAAAATTGCTGGAAAAACTGGATAATAGTGTGGTGGAAACTAGGCATAGAACAATGCCTGACACCATACATACAAATAAAGTCCAAATGGGTACATGATCTAGGTATAAAGATTGATACTGTAAACAAATTAGTGGAGCAAGGAATAGTGTATTAGATTTATGGAGAAGGGAAGAATTTTTGACTAAACAAGAGATAGAAAACATTCCAAAGAACGAAATGAATCATTTTGATTACATTAAATTGAAAAGTTTTTACACAACCAAACCCAATGCAATCAAGATTAGGAGGAAAGCAGAAAACTGAGAAACAATTTTTGCAACTAGCATCTGTGATAAATGTCTCATTTCTAAAATATATACAGAACTGAGTCAAATGTACAAGTCACTTCCCAATTGATAGTCAAAAGATATGAATAGGTAGTTTTCAGAGGAAGAAATTAAAGACATCTATAGTCATATGAAAAAATGCTCTAAATCACTATTAATTAGAGAGATGCACATCGAAACAACTCTGAGGTACTACATCAAACCTATCAGATTGGCTAACATGACAAAACAGGAAGGTAATAAATGTTGGAGAAGATGTAGGAGAGTTGGAACACTGAATTCATTGTTGGTGGAGCAGTGAGCTGATCCAACCATTCTGGAGAGCAATTTGGAACTATGCCCAAAGGGCTACAAAAATGTGCATACCTTTTGACCCAGTAATATCGCTTCTAGGACTGTATCCCCAAGAGATCATAAAAATGGGAAAGGGTCCCACATGTACAAAACTATTTGTAGCAGCTCTCTTTGTGGTGGTCAAAAACTGGAAATGAAGGGGATGCCCATCAATTGGGGAATGACTGAATAAATTGTGGTATATGAATGTAATGGAATACTACTGTGCTGTAAGAAATGATGAACAGGAAGACTTCAGGGAGACCTGGAAAGACTTATATGAACTGATGCTGAGTGAAAGGAGCAGAACCAGGAGAACTTGCACACAGAAACAACCACAGTGTGAAGAATTTTTCTGGTAGACTTAGTACTTCATTGCAATGCAAGGACTTAAAAAATTCCCAATATTCTCTTAAGGCAAAATGCCTTCCACATCCAGGGAAAGAACTATGGAATTCGATCGCAGAATGAAGCAGATCATTTTCTTTTGTATTATGTTTTGGTTTGTTTCATGATATAGCCCATTCATTTCAATTTTTCTATGCAACATGACTAAGGTGAAAATGTATTTAATAGGAATGTATGTGGAGAACCTATATGAAATTGTATGCTGTCTCAGGGAGAGAATGAGAGGGAAGGAGGGGGAGGGAGGGGGAAAAATCTAAGATATATGGAAGTGATTGTAGAACACTGAAAACAAATAAAATAGTAAAAATATTTTAGAAAAAAGAATAATGAGCTCAATGATTTTAGAAAAATATGGAAAGACTTGCATGAAATAGTGAAGAGCAAAATTAGCAGAACCAAGAGAACATTGTATACAGTAACAGCTACATTGTTTTAAGAACAACTGAGCAAATAAATCATTTTAACTATTATATAAACCCAAATTTATTCTAAAGGACCTCTGCAGGAAGATGTTATCTGCCTTTAGGGAAAGAATCAATAAATAGAAGCATGTATAGAATAATTTTACATACATACACATACATATGCATGTGTGTGTATGTATACATGTACCCATTTGTGTCTAATGGTGGCCATCATCAGTGGGGAGGTAAGCAAAAAAGGGAAAACAAGAAAGTTGCGTGATAACTTTATGATATATTTATATATTTAAAAGTAATAGAAAGTTGTACATAATAGATTTGAAGATTCATGTGCAATCATATTTTTATTATACAATGTAATAAAAATGCTTATTTTATTCCATAACTTAAAAATAAAATAATTTTTTTTAAAAAAATGTTATACAAAAAAGATTATGTGGATGTACCACATGGTTCTCAAAAGCTATGGCACCAAAACATGAGCTATGAAAGGAAGAAGTATGATACAATGGAAGAACATTGACTCTGGAAACAGACTTGGATTCAATTACCCTACTGCTTGTGTGACTTTGTGTAAAATACTTACTGTCCCTCTGCCTCCATTTGCTGCTCTGCACAATATAAAATGGCTAGACAAGATGGCTGTTTGAGTCTCTCCTAGCTCTGGAGCTGAGATCCTGTGGTGGCATCACTGAGCTGGGGGCTGCATGGGATTTACGGGAATGGTCTAAGGACAGTCTGACTGCCTGTGCTCAGAACCACCTTGCTGAGTTTATTGAATGTATCATCAGCTTGGCCTTGGACTGATGATGTTTTCAGTCACAGAAATATTTGATCATTTACAAATTAATATCAAAGTTATGTTAACAGTGGAAAAAAATATATATAGACCAACAGGATATCAGATTATTTAGCTATGGATTATAGGTGTTCTTTCATCTTGCTAATAGACTATGAGCATTAAGAGGGTAAGAATTTTATCTGACATCTGACACCAAATTGGTCTATCTGATGCCAGATGTATCTAATTTAATTTGTTTTATCTAAAACTTTGTCTAAGTTTTATATTAAGTGCTTCACATGTTATAACAACTTAATAACTATTTGCTATTGGTATAGGAATTACATGATAATGACAAGGCAATTAATGATAATTAACATTTATATAGTTCAAAATTTTAAAATATTAAAATTAGTATCTACTCATAAGACACATGGTATAGACATATAAATGGGGATAGTCTGGATGCCTAGAGGTAGCAGAGGAAAATCAGTTTGGGATTAAAATTTAATGCCAGATACTATACAGCATGAATAATGCACAAAACAGATAATTAAGTTAATTGTACTTTATGGGTAGTGGTGAAACTGTGGCATAATGAGGTTATCACATCAAGATTTAGTGTTTTGAAACAGCACTGAACTGACTTTCCATTCTAGATATAATATCATGGATGATGTTATACAGAAACCTAAGACCTAATAAGTTCTAGATGCCTCCACCAGCCCCATCTCTGCCTTCCATCACTTCCTATCACCAAACCTAAGAAAGCAAAGTATCTCTGCTACAAACTGTGTAACTTCAAACAAGTTACTTAATATTTTGGCATCTCAATTTTCTTATTTGCAAAATAAAGTGGCTGAGATCAAATGATCTCTTAGGTAATAATAGTAACAGTTTTAATGTAGGGCTTTCTATAAATGCATTGTAAATATCATCTTGTTGTGTTCTCATAACAATCCTGGGAGGTAGATGGTATTACTAGTCCCATTTTTCATGGAAGGAAACTGAGGCAGATGGAGGCGAAGGGACTCATTCAGCATCATAGAGCTAGCAAGTTCCTGAAGCCAGAGTTGAGCTCAAGTTTTCCTGACTCCAGGTCTAGTGCTCTATGCACTATTCTACTTCGCTGCCTCAACTTTTAAATATATTTAATGATATTTATATTATTTATTATTATATTTATTATATAATTAACTATATATATTAAATATATCTAATTTAATATGTTTAAATGGAAATTTCTAAGATGATACTTCTAGACCATAGCAAAACTAGAGCTGAAAGCAGATAGACTAATTCTCGAGCAGTTCAACCATATTGTTTAATATTCACAATACTCCTTACACATCAGGATTTCCTCAATGGGTTTTGCACAATTCATTACATTTCAGTTCATTTAGTGACTGACATGCAAGGCACTGTAGAGAAACACTAAGCAATCTCTTCTTTCAAGGAGCCCACATTATTCTGGCCAGTAGGGGCACAGTGGATAAAATGTTGGAGTTGGAGTCATGAAAACTTGAATTCAAACTTTGCTGTAGACACTTCCTAGCCATATGACCTTGGGCAAGTCACTTAACATTTCCTTCAGTTTCACCTTCTATAAGAGGAAGGTAAAGATAGTACCTACCTCCCAGGATTATTGAGAGGATTAAATAACATATTGGGTGTTAAGTACTTGTGGTACCAATGTGATACCCGTAGCAGCTGCTATGGATTTGCATGCATATTTCCAGGGTAAATTTGCAAAATATAAACACTTTTCCTCAAAGATGAAACCCAAATATTTATTCAGATACGAATTCAGAAAGCCAGTTCCACTACAGTAACAAGGAAGTTTGTACACATTAGCAATAAAAGGAGCACAGCCATCCCCAAGGCTTCCCTCCATCAGGCTTCCCTACAGACAAGCTCCCGTAGACAAAATGTGCCTCTCTCACCCGGGCTAGGTGCTCTGCTTCCTCTCTCTCAGCTCTACCTCACTCTCACCTCCTGCTGCATCCATTCAGCAAGCTCCTCCCACCATCAGCTCCTTGTGACTCAGGTTGTGAGTTCAGCCAGAGCTCAGAGCAGGTCACATGGGCCTATTCAGGGGCAGGAAAGATCTTCAAATTCCCTTAACATTACAGAACTTTGTAAATATTTAAGTGCTCTCTATATACATGTTGGCTACCCAGAAAAGGAAATAAAAGACAGCAGGAGCAAGGACAAAAACCAAGAAAAAGAAATACAAAGGTAGTTTCTCTTTAGTAGTAGCTCACACTTACACAGGGCTCTTTAAGGTTTACAGAGTATTTTACAGGTATAATGTCCTTTGATCTCTCACACAACTCTTTGGGGTGGGTTTGATTTTATCCTCATTTGACATTTAATGACAATTCATCAGGAAACATCACTAGAAACAGTAAGAGGGATGGGATGTTTCCCATTCACATTACTGGGTTCAGTCTAAACTGGAGAGTTAGTTAGTAAGTACCACATCTAATTCTCGGAGTCAGATCCTCAGGACTCGGTGAAAGACCTCACAAAAAGTCAGAAAGAAAGTACCAACAGGGACGTGCTTTTGATCAAGAAACCCTGATTCTTTCTGAGGAAGTCTTTATACTGTTCCACCCATCAATCAAGGCCTAACTCAAGATGCCGAATCCCCCCAGCTGGAAGTAATCACTCTCCTGATGAACTAACAAAGACTCAGCATCTCTCATTTTGTCCTTTCCCTCTCTACTTGTACTACTGAATATAAATATAGTAGCTTCTGAATATAAACATAATAGCTACTGGATATAAATATAACAAATTTAAACTACTCCCTTTAAGGAAAAGTAAAACAGTGGGGGAAATATCTTCAAAAGAAAAGTACTATACAGTGAAAAATAATTGCAAAATATACCCCATGAAATATGTTTACTAATAATTATTAGAATAACTCACGTTTATATTTAAGGTTTTTAAAGCACTTTCCTCATGACAGCCCTGTCAAATAGGTAAAGTATTATTATGTCCCAGACAGGCAGTAGAGCATCATGAATAGGAAATTGACCCTGGGGCCAGTGAAACAACATGGCTTCCAAGCATGGCACAGTGATTCTGGGGCTCTGATCAAGTCACTTATCCTCCTCACCGTCAATGAGGCCACTTTCTAATATATAGTAATAGATTAGAGGCGGATTAGAACTAGGAGATGCGTTTCCTCATCTGGGAGTTCCCTTTATCAATGAAATATCACAGGTTCAATCCTTATCTCCATTTTGTGGCTGTTCAGTTGTTTTCGACTCTTCAGGACCTCATTTGGAGTTTTCTTGGCAAAGGTAGTGGAATAGTTTGCCATTTCCTTCTCCAAGTCATTTTACAGATGAAGAAACTGAAGCAAACAGGGTTAAGTGACTTGCCCAGGGTCATACAGCTACTAAGTGTCTGAGGCCAGGTTTGAACTCACAAACTCCTGACTCCTGACTCCAGGCCCAGCACACTATACACCATGCCAGCTAGTTGAAACAAAGAATTGTTGACTAATGTCCCAGGGCGATATAATTAAAGTTGGACTTGAGATTTCAACTCATGGCTTTCTGTCTCCAAAACCACTTAGTTCTATTATCACTATACTTACAGTGAAAGCTTTTAAGGGCTTTTTTCTATTCAAATAAAATGTTTTAATCATGTTTTTGTCACTACTACTCTGCATATTATTCACCTTCATTTTCCCCTTTTATCCTGGGTCTTCCCATGTTACGATATCGTCACTGCAATTGGAAGATAACATGCTTTGAAGTCACAGATAACAGATTTGGAATATATTCTTTCCCATGAAAACAAATTCCAGTTACACAGCCAAACCACCCTTGGTTTCTTCATTTTTCTGCCAGCTGTAGGGATATGTCTCCTGACAAAGCTGACGGGAGTAAGATGGAGATTATTTTTGAAGGCTTTATTGTTGTTTGAAGATTTAGCACTATTTATAGCATCTGTTTTAAGTTAATTGCATCTCAATTTTCAACTGATGAATTTCTCTTTTTAAAAAAATACATTAATTCATTTAGATGGCAGACAGCATGATACAAATTGACTATTTGACTCTGGGCAAGTCAGTAAGTAATTCTCTGAAGTATAAGTTTCAGAGGAGGTGCCAACCTGAATTTGTAAAGGAAGTTTCTTCATTCCAGAGTTCCCTCTATCAATAAAATCACAGATCCTATCCCTACCTCTATCCCTAGGATTCATTCAGAAAATTGCCATAAAAATTGATCTTTCATTGATATAAAATACCAAATCAAAATTGAGAAATCATACAGTAAAAAGCATTTTCTTTAATATGGATCAATTTCTAGTGACCTCTAAAGGACTTTTTTTTCTCTATCTTTATCCAAATACTGTGCTATCCCATCTTTTTTTCATATCATCACCTACCGTATCAGCACTATCCTATGACACATCAGTAACTCAGGATCATAAGATTATAATTTAGAGTTGGAAGGGAACTTTGAAGCCATATCTCCCCACATATTTTTCAGATGAGAAATTGAAGCTAAGTGACTTGCCCGGGTAACATAATTACTATGTGTCTGAGGCAGAATTTGAACTACAAATCCAGTGCCCTATGCCATATTGAAAATCAAGTTAGCACGTTGACCATGTCAGAGAATGCAAGTCTGACTCTGTAGTCTTAGTTTATCCTTACCTCTCTAACAAAATACGAAAGACGTAATTTGATAGGTTCTCCCCAGCATAATCACCTATATTGATTATGACATAAAATAATGGCTATATTCAGGGGGATGCTGATATGTTTAACAATCAGAGTTTTTGTGAGTGTAGGGACATGTATATGACACATTTTTAAGTTTGATCCGTATATTAATACTTTACTCATTACTTTCCTAAGTCTAGACAGTAACTAGAACAATAAATCAACTTCTGATTTTTCCAGTATCAAAGGTGTAAATCTTCACACTGAAAACTCAACTATTGGCTGTCATGAGCCAACTTCAGCACATTTTGCTTTGTCTTTACAATATAATAATAATACTATATCATGAAACTAGGTCTACACTAGTATCTTACACTGCATAACAAGGTAAGTGTACAATGGGTACATGATTTAGACATGAAAGCAAATTATAATGTCAAATTATGACATCATAAATAAATCAGTGGAGCATGGAAATTACCTGTCAGATCTATGGAGAGGGCAAGAGTTCATCACCAAACAAAAAAAAGGCATTTACAGGAGATAACATGGATAATACAATTTAAATTATTTTTGTACAAATAAAGCCAATATGATTAAAATTCTAAGAAAATAAAAAATTTGAGATAAACCTTTGAAGAAAGTTTCTTTTTTTTTCTCTGTAACAGTTATTTTATTGAAATGCAGCAACAGACAATATCTTTCTTTGGAAAGAAAGTTCTCTGCTATATCCCACTTTCTCAAGATCAGGATTGGGAGTGATAACAGTGGCAGGAGTGGAAAGCTACTCTAAAATTCTTGCTCTTCATCCTCACTGGCATATTCACATCAGCTGGAGTCGAGCTTTAGTCTTCTGGACCAAAAGCTCTTTCAGGTTTTTCATAAGCCTGTGTCCACACCCTAGATTAATCAAGTGGGACTCCCTACTTCTCTAAGTAATGGGCAAGTCCCACCTACCTGCCAGCACAGTCTTTAGGGGAGCAGGGTTGATGAGTCAGTGTCTTGCATATTCCTAGCCCCAAAGAAGACAAACCTACGAATGTTAGATTCCCAGAGACTTGCTAAGGAGCTTGTCTAGGGAAGTGGGAGGGAAAAAATTAGAACAGGGAGGGGGCAATGAGCTCCCACTATCTCCAAGATGTTCCAAGCTTGAAAGGTGCTGGGCCACAGGAGGTAATAGGGTCTAGGACACAGTTCGGCCCGGGCAGACTTGTCTTATACAGGGATTTGCCTGTAGCCTCAATATAAGTGACACTCATGTCCTTGGAGGTGATCTCCACATAGGCGAAGCCACCTAGGGACTCTTGGGCCCCAAAGTAAAATCGCAGATAACCATCGGGGACTTTTCGTTGGTGCTTCTTGGAGGGGTCCATAAAGTTTCCTGCCCCACTCAACACATAACCCACGCCATCCTTGTCCTTGAGGTACTGCAAGTTGTGGTCATGGCCACACAGGTAAGCTGTGACTTTGTACTTGACCAACAGAGGCTGTAAGTGCTTTACAAGGCAATGGATAGGTCCATGTTCTGCTATTGACCACACAGGGTAGTGGCCAGCCACCAGTAGGTAGTCTTCTTTGGCATTGGCTAACTGTTTCTTTAGCCAGGACAGCTGGCTTCTTGCCAGGTTCAAATCCTTGGGTCTCTCAGGCTGTTGGCTCAGGAAATCATCCAAATTCCCACATAATGTCACAGTGTCTAGCATAAAAATGGCCACACTCACATTAGTTTTGGGGATTTTGAATCTGAGGCGGTAATAAGGGCTAGGGAAATTTCAGCGCTTAGAGACTTTGGAGTAAGCAATCTGAGCCGAAACATTTCCCAGGTGGTCGTGGTTTCCAGCCAGCACATACCAGGGAACATTTTGAAGGGAAGGGGCTGTGAAAACTTCCTCAAAGGTTTCCTGGAATCTTTTATCCTCGGCGTCTTTAACTCCATTGAAATAAAAATTATCTCCAAGGGATAGGATGAAGTTGGCTCCCAGAGTTTCCACAGTCCTCCCGATTTCCTTCGCATTTGCCATCTCTCGGGCTGTGTAGAACGGGGCATTAGGGACTCCTCCCCAGTCTCCCACAGCCACAATGCGCAAGGTGGGAACCGAATTGTCTGTCAGTGAGAGAGTTAAGGCCCCTTGCACGAGGAGGGCTAAGAGTACCGTTGTCTCCATCGTGATCTGTGGGAGGAAGGGTGGAGCTCTGAAGAAAGTTTCTTTAATAAAGGTCTCATGCTGGAGTCAGGAGGATGTGAGTTCAAATCCAGTATCAGATATGTACTAGCTATGTGACCCTAGACAAGTCACTTAGCCCCAATTGCCTCCATCCCCCCCAAAATAAAAAAAAAGGTATCAGTCCTAAGATACATCGGGAACAGAATCAAATTTACAAAAATAAGAGCTACTTCCAATTGATAAATTGTTTTCAGGTGGTTTCCAGGACAACCTACTAAGCTTACATATATAATGCAATGATCTTTCTTATTAGAAATAATCTCCATATAGGGTAGGTGCCGTATCTTCTTTGCATCTCTCACAATAACTCTCCCAGTACCTTCTTTACAAACAGTAGGTATTTACTTATTTATTGAAGAGATTACCAGGAGAAATGGAGTTATGAAAAGTCTAGATGAAACAGCCCAAGAATCCCTTTAAAGCCACTTCCAGAACAGTAAGTATACTATATGAAATAAAAAAACAAGAAATTAGAAGAATGAATGAAAAGAATCTATACTGACAATGCTCTGGAAAAAATAGATATGAAACAACCACATCCATGCTTTTGACCCAAGTGACTCTGCCTCAAAACAGTGTCAAAGGTGAAGGTAATCTATCTTCTGGCTACAATGAGCCCCATTCTACAACAGTGTTGGAGAGGAAGATAGTTGGTCTCTGTCTCCTGGCTCATGCCAGTCCCTCCTCTAAGAAAAGCTTGAGAGGGAAAGGAAACAGCCATAATCATTCATGTCAGTGTCCCTATTATCCAGGACCAAGGACCACTCAGAGGAAAAGACACCAGATTTGCCACTCCAATCTGAGGAAGACAGGGTTAGAAGATAGAATTTAAGCAACAATGAACTCATCCCCCAAAACATGATTAACGACAACAAACCTGCTCACCAAACGACAAGCTTTCATAGAAAAAAAATTGCCCAGGGAGAAAGAACAGTCAAAGGGGAATTTATAAAAACAAAATCCATAGGTTGGCATGTGTAACACACACAAATACAAATTTAACAGACTCAGAAATACAATTTCTGAAGTTCAGGACTTCAGGGTTTTACACACACATACACATACACATGTCCACACACATATGTGTATACACACAAATATATATGAGCTGCCTATATTAACCTGTCAGCAGTATATTAGGAACCCAATGAAACTCTTTAATTACTGAGTTATTAAACATGGTAGCAAATATATTTACAGATTTTCTCTAAATTCAGCTTGCCTATGCCAATGTATTTTTTAAAGTTTTTCTAACCACTTGTCAGTTAATAAAGGTCATTTTAAAGTTATTTCATTTGATTGGCAGGAAAAAATTAAGCTTATTTTTCATAAAAATTGTGATTCTTTACCTTATTTTAAACTAAGTAAGAATTTATACACAGAATTCTTTAGATCTGCCAATTATTTCTCCTCTTTCCTGTTGTGCTAAGCAATTTTTCATGAGTTAATAGAATTAATTTTAATCTCTAAGATAGATTATTTTTTTTTCTGTTTCCCAAAGGCTTATCAGTTTTTCAACCTTTCCAACACAACAGGCCAGATTATCAAGATGACTTCTCTTTTTACATTAGTAAAATTATCTTTAAGCCTACTAAGCACATCAATTTTCTTTGGGAGTTCACTGTCCTTTCCCTCCTCACGTTCATTGTCAGCACAGCATCCTGCAATTACTTTTGGTGGCTCAGAAAGTTTATTTGAAAGAGATTCCCCAGTTGCTCTCTAAAAATTTCACTCTCTGGCAGCTTTCTGGATGTGTTAAAGTTCAGATAATTTTTATTTTACTTTGTATATTGAAAATTAAGTTGTTCTGTATCAAATTTATGATGAGTCAAATATGAAGAATATGATTTTGACTAAATTATGTTTTTGTATCCTGGGTGGAGTAAAAAGTAAAAAAATGACCATGATTATATCAGTATTTATTTGTATATATTTTATCCAATTTTTGTTTTTTCTTTGTTTTTGCCTCCTGTTCCATATTATAGAGAGCTATCTCTTATAACAAAAAGGTATGGTTGTTGTTGCTTTTTAAGAGGAAGATTTTGTTTTTAATTCAGCAAAGTCAATCAACATGGTATATGTGATGTTCCACACCAATGAACCTCAACTTCTGCAAAGGAGTGAGAGAAGGTGCCTTCTTAAAGTTTTCTTCTTTAAGACTTAGCTTAATTCTTTTAATTTTACAAGACTCAATTGTTGCGAACAACCAGTCTCGGTTGTTACTATTCTTTCCATTTATATTGAAGTCATCGTGAATATTTTTTTTTGTTTCTGCTTACATTGATTTGCATCAGCTCATAAAAGTCTTTCCATGCTTCTCTGTATCCTTCATTTTTGTCATTTCTTATAGTACAGTAAAATTTGATTACATTCATGTATTACAATTTAAAATTTTCCCCAAATGTTAGCACCTACTTTATTTTCAGTTCTTTAGTGCTATTAAAAAAAAGTGCTTCTGTAAGTATTTTGGTGTATATAGAGTCCTACTTTTTTATCATTTAGCTCCTTGTGATCTATGCCTAGCAATGTTGTCACTAAAACAAAGGTGATGGATATTTTATTCACTTTATTTGCATAATTCCAAAATCCTTTCCAGAATGGGTTCGCCAATTCACAGCACTATGAAGAATGCAATTGTGTACCTGTCTTTGCACAGCCCCTCCAACATTGATTGTTCTTATCTTTTGTCATCTTTGCCAATTTACTGGGTATCAGGTAACAAATCAGAGTTGATTTAATGGGCATTTTTCTTATTATCAGTAATTCAGAACATTTTTCGCATATGATATGAATACCTTGTAATTCTTTCAAGAACTGAGTTCATACCTTTTGACCGTGTTTTAAAATTAGAGAATGGATTTTGATCTTACATGTTTCTGTTGTCTATAGATTTTAGACATTACTTCTCAGGAGAATGTAAAAGAAAAGTTATCTTTATACATGTATAAATATATATATATAATATAAATATATATATAAATATAAATATACATATATAAAGTTATCTTTATATATGTAATTTACCATTTACAAAATATTTTATATAGTCATATGCCTCTCATAACAATAATTACTGATTTCAGCATAACCACTTAAAAATTTGTATAATAAAATACTTTGCACTTTATAAAATTATTTTCAGGTTAAGGTTCACGACAATTATGTGAGAGAGGTAAAATAGTTGTTATCTCCATCTTACAGATGTGGAAACTGAAACGCAGATAGTTTAAGCGACTTTCCCAAGGTCAGACAACCACTAAATGCCAAGGTCAAGTCTATCTAACTCCACATAAACCATTCTATTTGTTAATGAATACCCAGAAACAAAGGGATAGTGCTTTACTTAATAGCAAATTATTTTTTACTGTGATTCATTTTTACAATGCTGTCATTTATACCCATATTAGTACTTTAAGCAAAAGAGATTTGCAGACTCAGCTTTTATTGACTCTGGACTTCAAGCGGTTTCTTTATATTCTGCATAGGGCCTATCTCTCTGAGTGCTCTTTCTGACTGCTGGCTGGTCTTAGTCTGCTCCTATGGGGGACTGACATTTATTTCACCAGGAACCTCTTATCAGTTCCTCACCCTGGATAGTACTGAATCTAACAGCCAATTAAATAAAGTTAAATTAAGCAATTTAATTATGTTTACTTTTTTATCAAATACAGAAAAACATAGTGTACAATATGCAAGTATACTATTTACAGTTGATTAAATGTTTCATTTCTAGTAAATTTTTAATAAAAGGTAAGGTATCAGCTTATTAGCTAAGGACTTTCATAAATTAAAAAAAGTACAATAAAGAAAAATATGGTTAGGGTAAGAATATCCAACATTTCTCTTAAGCATTCTCCATACTCATTTTTGATAGGATCTATTAAGTAAGTAATAGTAGATAATAGTAGTAATTACACTAGCAAATCTCCAGTGATGACTTCAATCTTTACTAGCCATTTAGTCATATAAACAATTACTAAAAATATAAAAGCCTATTTGCTTAGAGGTGATGAAAACTGACCTACTAGTCCCCAAATTCTTCTCTAATGACTTATATGGAGCCTCAAGAAATCAGCCACAAAAATAACCATTATGCATTACTTTAAGCAGGTCAGGAAGAAAATGTGAGACTAATATTGCATATCATATCTATTTGGGCAGAAATGGAGAGGATTATCTTTAAAACATATGTAAAGATTTATTTCTCTCCTAATTTTCTATTAACTGTGTGTAATCTTCAACAATACTGATTCAGATAAACCTTTCAAAGTCTGTCACACAACCCTATTTGAGATATTATTTTCTTACTTCCATTATATAGCTACATGGTGCCCTGGATACAGCACCAGTGCTGGAGTCAGAAGGACCTGAGTTCAAATCTCACCTCAGACATTTGACACTCACTAGCTGTGTGACCTTGGCCAAGTCACTTAACCCCAACTGGCTCATCCTGGGTCATCTCCAGTCACCCTGATGAATAACTGGTCACTGGAGTCAGATGGCTCTGGAGAAGTGAGGCTGGTGACCTGCACAGCCCTCCCTCACTCAAAACAAAGTCAAGTGCACGTCATGTCATTATTTCTCTAATGGCATGGTCTTCTTTGGCAATGAAGGATGAACACACATATAGACAAGGCAACAGCCTCAGAGGAGCTAACTAAATCACCCAAGGCCACAGAACAAGTAGGTACACAGTTGGGACTAGAGCTCAGGTCTTCTGACTTCAACGATAACTCAGTCAATAAATCAATTCAAGTCAAAAATCTTTTTATTGAGCACTTACTACCAGGAATGGGGAACCTGCAGCAGGTTTCCCACCCCTGATATATGATACTACATGCTGAGGATGCAAAGAATGCTCCCCAAAATAATAAGTGCTCTTAATGAGTTCACAGTCTAATGGGGGAGGCAATATTCAAACAATTATGTGAGAACAAGATACATATAGGATAAATTGGAAATAATCTCAGAAAGAAGATAGCATCATTAAGGGAAATAGTGAAATGCTTTAGAAAGTGGGATTTTAGGTGAGATTTGAAAGAAGCAAGGAAGTCAGGAGATTTGAAATGAGGAAGGAGAGCATTAAAGGCCTGCAGGACAGCCAGTGAAAAAATACAGAGATAGGAGATGAAGTGTCACATGCAAGGACCAGCAAAGAGACCAACAATATAAGATAAAAGGAAAAACTCAGTTCTCTCTCTGCTTATATATGTTAGCAGTCAATGGACCAAACAAAATAAAATAGGTAAAGCCCTATGTTAAAACTTTTATTTCAATTTCAAAAACATTAGATGTTTGGGTCTATTTCTTTTGCTGAGGGAAAATGAACTGTATATTATTTTGCTAACTACTTCTAGCTTATTAAATGTTATTAAAGCAATTCTCCACAAAAAATTTTTATTGTGATCTTTCATCATGGTCTCAAAGGCTATACCAGAAGGGAAAAATCTCTGGAAAGTCCTTCCAAGATGGAAAGCTTTTGAATACAGCCTGAGCAATGGCTTATATGATAGACATAGAGATAGATGATCGACAGATGAATGGATAGATAGATATAGAAATAGATGACAGGTAGATAGATGAATGGATAGACAGATATAGAGATACATGACAGATAGAAAGATAGATAAATAGATAGATGGATGGATAGATAGATAGATGATAGACAAATGGACCGTTTATTTAGCATTTACTTTATGCCAGGCATTGTGTTAGATGCTAGGAATACAAATTCACACAAAAAAGCAGGTCCCCATCCCAGTGGGAGTACAACATAGGGAGGGCAAGAAGGATCCCTAGAAGGTACTCAACAAAATCTAGAAAGCATCCAAAGAGTCATGGGCTGATCCCAGTTTGGAATTAGCATGAATAGTATAAGTGCTTCCTCCAATGACAGAGAATGTGAACTAGAAGGATGAAAGAGGTGCCTGAAGTGGAGGTCCAAAAAGAGACCAGAAGTCATAGAGAGAACCAGACTTCTGATTAAGACTGGCTGGAATTAAGTTAAGGTCAGAGAAGATCATCACCAGAAATTTGCTAGTGAATGATGAATTTTTTCAGCTATAATTTAGAGATAAAGAAATCTACAATCTGTTAATCAAACATTGATTAAGCACTTACTATGTGTCAGACACTATATTAAGTACATGCTTCTACAAAATCCTAGCTACTTGATGTATTGAAATGAGCAAAATATTCAGCTAGTCCACACCAAATAAGAATTGGAGAAATCATATATAAAAAGAAGCCAGCCTAAGGTGAATTTTTTTTTCTGAAGAAACCAGAAAGTATATAATTATAGAGTCCTTAATTTGGTGAACCAGTTTTAGTGATAATGGATCTCATTATCTCTGCAGCATTCCAGGGCTTGATTCAATTCATGATGTCATTTGCAAAGGAGCGTTTTCAGGATTTCACTCTCTATAGGGAATCCCTTTTGCGTTTGGATTTTCACTGCACATCTTCCATGACAGTGGCAAACACTTTTGATAAGCGCATTTTGCCCTTTTTCATTTCTTGCTTGACATTAATAATCAGCAGGTCATGGAATAATGTTATGTCTGTCGTTGAGCCTATCTTGGAATCTTTATGATGTTAAAATGTGTTTAGGAGAAACTCATTGGAAAAGAGCTCATTTTGTTCTACTGAATAAAATGCCTTCAAAAATAAACAACAAATAAAATATACTGCAGCTTTTTGTATTTTGTACATCTTTCAGTCAGTTGTGAAAATTTAAAAAAATGGTCTACTGTAGATGCCTTTTGACCACCAACAATTTCATTTAGGATGCCTTGTAACGCACATGTGAATTACTATCATAAAGATTTTGTAGAAATGAGAAAGGCATATGAGTTCGTATTATGTCTATAGTCCCAATTGCCTTTTCTTAGTAGAATGATTTTTTTTCAAATCATTCAATATATTCTCATCTTTAAGATGTCTTCAGAATAAATCCCCCAACCCCCTCAAAATAGCATTACCTCAAGCACAGACCTCTTCTTATTTCTACTTCATCTAGACTGCTTTTCCCAACCTACTCCTCTCTGCTACCCCTTGGTTCAAGTCCTCTCCTCATTCCTTCCTCATGTGTTACCTGAAACTGGCCAGTTAGTAAAAGAGCTGCTAAATGGCCTCCACCCTTGTATGCTGCATGAGTTCAGGGACCCACTGGGATCTTTTCTTGTTCTGGTGCTTCCTGTCCTAGTACATAGCCTTGATCTTCTTTTAGTGCCTATGGGCTAGAATGCTCTATGAAGCACACTTCTGGCCAGACCATGGACCTGATATCTGTAGATTTCTTTGTCTTGTTTCCTTTGTGGACCTGGGCTGGAGAAAATAACTTAGTGTGATTATTTTCTTGGATTTCCTGATCAGGATTTGGTGTGGTGAATATTCTAGATCTTTAGGGAGATGTAGTGAGGGAGTTGGGCTGTGCTTCCTCCTGCTATTCTGCCATCTTGATCTCTGCAACTAAAAGTACAAGAGATTTCTGGAATACTTAGATGTAAAGTTACATTCTCAGAAATCCAGAGCCAATAAGTATCAGGAACAAGTCATGAACTCAGGTCTACCTGGCCTCAAAGCCAACTCTCTACTTTCTACTCTATGGTTCTCCAAAAATGAATACAAAACAAAGAAGTCTAGCCAATTTCAAGCAAAAAGCACCTCTTCTGAGCAAGCAGCAATGGATCCATCCAATAACACGCACATTTTAGGAGCCTGAATTAAACCACACAGATGTATCCATCAGAAATATCTACTTTTAAGTCATGTGTGCAAAAGCTTTAAGGTCTGAAATCAGATGGTAAGATGAGTTTGATCATTAAGACACACCCCAACCCCAGAAAACCAATTTATTGTTTTCCTCTTTCACATTTTCATTTGCAACTATTTGATGGCTGCTACCACAGAAAGCTATGTGAAGTAGGAATTTTCTGTGCAGTTCAGAAGCTAAGGAGTGGCTTTTTTGTTTTGTTTGTTTTTTAAACACAGCAGAACCTCCAGTCATTTGAAAATTCATACCAAATGAGATTTTAAATTTGGTTTCCCAGGCAACTCTTCTCAATGCAGAATTTAATGCATGAGCATTAGAATTTCCCTGTGTAGTGTATCTCCCCCAACCCTTGCCCTCTTTAATGGAATAAAGCTATAAACTTTGAGGACCCCCAACCCTACCATTACTTAGAGAAGGGCAAAGAGGATGCAGTAAGTGTTGAAGGATACATGTTTATTTCAGAAGCATAAAATGAAATGTTACTGAGTGGGATCTGAGGGTAGAGAGAATGTGATAGGCATATTCATGGGAATTCAAAAAGAGAAGGCATAAATGACCGATGTGTTGATGTATTCCACTGAAAAGAACCAGTTCCCTCATTTGTTATAACCCTTTACCAGCAGTTGGTCTCAATTGATAACTTGGCAGTGAAAAGCTAGCAGTTTCAGATCCATAAAGCAAAGCTTTAGCGGCAGGATGACTATCAAAGAGCCACCAGGGGTGGGAGAATGCAACATAAGCCACAGGTGTCCATTGTCCAAAACCGCCCCCGGAAAACGCATTGCGAACAACCTGAAATGGCCATGGGGACTTTGAAATCATTCAGGCTGTGGCTGCCTTGGTTCAAAGATTTTCAAACAGTTTAAGGGGGTTGAGGGGAAATATAAATAATATGTGAACTATAAAAAAATCCTCCTGTACTTAGAGTTTGAATTTTAAATTGAATCCTCTCTAGAAAATGAAAACTTCAACAGGAGCCCTGAGTGGATTTCAGAGTCAGTGGTAACTTGCCTTGGACTCATGTTGTGAGAGCTATTTTTAAATATCTCCTATTCATTATTTCAAAGGGAATTTTACCTCTGATGGGGTAATCTTAGCAGTCTTCAGTTACTATCCATATGCACAGATGCCCAATTTGCTACTTGAAAATAAAAGACATTTTTGAACTTCCTGGGCATTTTCTTAAGCAGTTGAAATGTGAAAAATCAATCATTTAGAACATATCCAAACAACTATGTTTTCATAAAATCTTTAAATCTTCATCTCTCTTCTCTCTCCCTCTCCTTCTCACTTTACCTGCTTCTCTCCCTCTCTCTGTGTCTATATCTCTAGATATATATTATATGATATATGTGATATATGTGTGTATATATTATATGATGTATGATAATATATATAATTGTTACTGCCACTTAGCAAACATACATCTGAGAAACCTCAAAAATTTTCATTCCACAAATACTTGCTACAGTGGTCTAAATGGAAAGAGGAAGACAAAGAGAGCATCACTCTGTGCATCATAATCTAGAATATTTTCACCCAATTAATGTAGAACTCAAGGAATACCTTCATGCATATGCCCCAAGAAATCTACCCCAGCTTCAAGCCCCTTTGTGGATCATTCATTCAAAACAATTGCTCATGAGCTTCAAGCAATGTGTTTACTTTTACCAGGCCAAATAGAGGACATTTTAGATGGAAGCAAAATTTTTTTTAACCTAACAGCATAGCAAAATAAGTGACAACAAATCACGTTGGTGTACGCTCTTCTGCAGGCAACTATACCAAATTTAGGGAGAGGATATAGATATAGATATATAGCACAGATGATCCATTATTACACATGTTAGAGCACACATGTAAGAAATATGAGTGACCTTAGCCACAAGAATAATGGGCATATATATAGGTAACACAAATGGGAAGAATGGGTGGTACAGTGGTACAGGCAGGAAGACATGAGTTCAAATCCAGCCTCAGATACTTACCAGCTGTGTGACCCTGAGCAAGTCATTTAACCCTGTTTGCCTCAGTTTCTCATTTGTAAATAAGTGACAAAAGGAAATGCCAAACCATTTCAGTATCTCAGCCTAAAAAAAAACAAATAGGGTAACAAAGAGTTGGACATGACTGAAACAAGTCAACTGAAAAATATAGCCAAGTCAATTCATGCCTCTGATTCTGCAGGGCCAGTGACATCTGTTCTCTGGAGCTGTCAGTAACCAAGCTGCTCTCTCCATTGAGCTGAGGTGATTTCCTCTCTTCTTTCCTTTGTGCTGTTCTCAGCTGAATATTGTTCCTATTGCTATCTTGTCCCTTCTTCAAGGACCAGCTGTTTAGCTCAATAGTCCCAGGGGCCATCTTTAGCTTTTTTGAGATGCACACTCTATCTAGCTAACTACTTATAGCCTACTGGAGAAAAATGCAAGCATTTTTAAGTTTGTTTTGTGAACTTCTTTTCTCTTATTGCTGTTCTGGATAATGTAGTCTAAATTCTTTTCTGAGTTATGTCACAAGTGCCCTTAAACTCCTATCATATTCTCAAGTTAGTAGAGTAGATTACCTTGAAATCATTCCAGGAACTCTGCCTACCAAATGTGTAGAAAAGATGTGTAGAAATAGGGTACCTCCTCACCCTCCATATGTTACTCAATCCCATGCAATTAAATTCAGAAACCAGCTTGAAAAGGGCTAGGTAGAAAACTTTTACCCTATTTCCCAACAGCAACCAAAATCACTGTGTTTTCCCCATAGGTCTGAGTTTGATTCAGTCCAACAAATAATTATTGGGAGACCACTATGTGCAAGGCAGTATGCAAGGTGCTGGGGATTAAAAGAGAAAAAGGAGAGTCTTGGCTGCTTTTCCAATATGCACACAAGCAAGTAAATACAAAGGCATTGGAAGAGGGAAAGAGCACAAAGGCCTGGGAGTTCTCAGAAGCCTTCATGAGCAATGATAATTGTGCTGAGCCTGGAAGAAAGATAAGGATTTGGAGAAATGCAAATAAGTAATGCCGGCTTGGGAGGATAGGTTGCGCAATTTAGCAGAGGCAGATGTAAAGGGGAGTAATATGAAATATGACTTGGAAGGTAAATAGAAGCCATATTGTAGAAATTTAATTTTATCCCAAAGGGAGTCATTGAAGGTTTTTGAGCAGGAAAATTACAGGTCAGACCTTGTACATTCTGAGTCTCTTCATTACACACAAGTGTTATGCTTCATCGATTAAGAGCTCTGATGTTCATCTATTTGACCACAACCTCCCGTCATTCCATGTCCCTTCTAAACATCTTCTTTGCCCTTATCATGGTCTTCAGTCTTCAGTCTTTTATTAGGCACACTGATTTTATGTTTTGCCCTTCCCAATCTTAACCCTAGGGTTAATCAATTCAGCTCTACATGCTCTGTTCTTTGCCCTCCAATCCCTCTCACCCTTAGTTCCAACTATTTTTATCATTCATCTCATCATGGATTATTTCTACTATCTGCTTTATTTGCTTCTACTTGCATGTTGCTGGATGGAGCTAGAGGAAGTCATACAGCCATGCTGACTGAGTGTTCTACAAATTTACTTTAACTTCAACTTGGTACTTACTGCTACAAGACAGTTCTTTTGTCTTCCATAATTGAATCCCATAGAAGCTATTCTGAAACTTCTCTTCTGTCCCAAAGACTCTCCTAAAGACTTTCATCTTACTTCTCAGCTGAGGATCTCATTACTTGATTTACAAAGAAAATTAAGATTGTCCCCATGAAGTACTTTTTCTCTCCTTGTCATTTTAAAACCCTTTAATATCATTACCCACTCTCTATTGCTTTCTTCAAGTATCTGATAATGAGCTGACACTTCTTGCTAAGGCCAGCTCTTGTGTATGTGTGCTTTATCCCACTCCCCCTCAATCATCCACTCTCCATCTCAAATTTTTATTCTTAGGTGGTTGTTTTTATTAAGTTGTTTTTCAGTCATATCCAACTCTCCGTGACCTCATTTGGGGTTTTCCTGGTAAAGATACTAGAGTGGTTTGCTATATCCTTCTCCAGCTCATTTTACAGATGAGAAAACTGAGGCAAACAGGGTTGTGACTCGCCCAGGGTCACACAATGAGTGAGTGTCTTGGGCCAGATTTGAACTCAGGAAGATGAATCTTTCTGACTCCAAGTCTATCACTTTATCTTCTCTACCATTTAGCTTCCCCTGATTTTTAGGTAGACTTGCCATTTTTATTATGTTGACTCTGCATACTCATGAGCAGTTAATATTTCTCCAATTGTTTAGATCTTTGTTTTTTTAATTGCATTATTAATTTATTTTAAACATTCATTTAAAAAAATTTGAGATTTAAGTTCCTCTCTCCCTCACCCACTAAGAAGGCAAGAAATGTGATATTAATTATATATGTGAAATCATGCAAAACAGATTTCCATATTAGCCATGTTGCAAGAAAAATAAAGAGAAAATATATGCTTCAATCTGCATTCAGACTCCTTCAGTTGTTTGGTTTTGGGGGGGGAGTTGTTAGAGATGGAGAGTATTTTTCATCATAAGTCTTTCTGAATAGTCTTGGATCATTGCATTGATCAGCATAGCTAAGACATTCTCAGTTTATCACTGTGCCATATTGCTCTTACTGGTTAGATTGTTCACTCATTTCGCATCAGTTCATGTACATCTTCCTGGGTTTCTCTAAGAGCATCCTGCTCATCATTTCTTATAGCACAATAGTATTCCATTACAATCATATACCACAGCTTGTTCAGCCATTCCCCAATTGATGAGTATCCCCTCAAATTCCAATTCTTTGCCACCACAAAAAGAGCTATTATAAATATTTTTGTACATATAGATCTATCTCCTTTTTGTTTCCTCTCCTTCAGAGTTCTTTTCTACATTGCCTCCAATATTTGTCATTTTCCTTTTCTGTCATATTCACCAATCTGATATGTGTGAAGTGTTAATTCAGAGTTGTTTTAATTTGTATTTCTCTAATCAATAGTGATTTAGAGCATTTTATATGCCTATAAATAGCTTTGATTTCTTCATTTGAAAACAACCTGTTCATATCCTTTGACCATTTGTCAAGAGGAAAATGACAAATATTCTTATAAATTTAAATAAATGTAAATTCTCTATATATTTGAGAAATGAGGCCTCTATCAGAGAAACTAGTTGTAAATTTTTTAGTTTCCTACTTTTCTTCTAATCTTGGCTGCATTAATTTTGTTTGTAAGAAAATTTTTTAATTTAATTATAATCAAAATTAATCATTTTACCTTGACCCTTTCTATCTTTGTTTGGTCATAAATTCTTTCCTTATCTTTAGCTATGAAAGATAAAATATTCTATGCCCCCCAAATTTGCTTATGATATTACCCTTTCCATCTAAATCATGTGTGCATTTTGAAATTTCCTTGGTATATGGTGTGTTGGTGTATGATATATGTAGTTTCTGCCTAAATGCTTTCCGGTTTTCTCAGCAATTTTTGTCAAATAGTGACTTCTTGTCCCAAGTCATTGGAACATTTAGTTTATCTAATAATAAATTGCTATGGCCATTTACTCTTTGTATAGTGTACATATCTATTCCACTGATCTATCACTCTATTCCTGAGCCAGTATGAGATTATGGTTAGATAGAAACAAACAAACAAGAAACAAAGAAATATAGATAGATAGATAGATAGATAGATAGATAGATAGATGGATGGATGGATAGATAGATGATAGATAGATGGATGGATGGATGGATGAATGAGTAGATATAGATGAAATACAGTTTGAGATCTGGTACTTTTAGGCTGCCTTCCTTCAAATTTTTTTCAGTGATTCTCTTGACATTCTCGACCTTTTGTTCTTCAAGATGAATTTTGTTATTATTTTTTCCAGTCCTATAAAATAATTCTTGGTAGTTTGATTGGTATGGCACTGAATAAGTAAATTAATTTAGGTAAAATTGTTATATTTATTATATTGGCTCAGCCCATCAATGAACAACTAACATTTCTCCAATTGTTTAGAGCTATCTTTATATGAAAAGTGTTTTGTAATTGTTTTCCTGAGTTTGTCTTGGCAGGTAGATTCCCAAATATTTTATATTGCCTGCAGTGAGTTTAAATAAAATTTCTCATTCTATCTGTTTCTGTTGGATTTTGTTGATAATATATAGAAATGCTGATGATTTATGTGAGTTTATATAATATCTTGCAACTTTGCTAAAGTTAATTGTTTGGACTAACTTTTTTAATCTATTCTCAAATATGCTCTAAGTGTACCATCATATAATCTTTGAAGAGTAATAGTTTTGTTTCCTCATTGCCTATTCTGATTCCTTCAATTGCTTTTTCTTTTTGTATTGCTATAGCTAGTACTTCTAGTACAAAACTGAATAATAGTGGTGATAATAGACATCTTAGCCTCTCCTCTGATCTTATTGAGAAGTTTGCTAGCTTATCCCCATTATAGATAATGATTGCTGATGATTTCAGATAGGTATTAATGATTTCAGGGAAAAATGACATTGATTCCCATATTTTCTAGTATTTTTAATATAAATTAGTGCTATATTTTATCAAAACTTTTTTCTGTATCAATGGAGAAAATCAGATGTTTTTTATTGTTTTTATATTTTTATGGTCAATTACACTGATAGTTTTCCTAATATTGAACTAGCCCTGGTTCAGTATAAATATATTTATGCCTATATAAATATATATGGTGATATTTTATATAGTACATATGTGTATGTGTATATACACACACATACACACATATATAAGAATATTTATACTAGCCCTGGTATAAATCCCACCTGGCCATTGTGTTTGTTCTTTATTATATATTGTAATAATCTCCTTGATAATATTTTTAAAATTTGCATCAATATTAATTAGGGAACTTGACCTATAGTTTTCTTTCTCTCTTTTCTTTTGCTTATGGTTAGATATATCTAGTCTGAGAGGGGAAAGTTGAGCTACCCCCACTCATACAGTTTTGTTCTCTATTCTCTCCTATAACTCATTTAACTTTTCCTTTAAATATTTGGATGCCTTGCTATTTGGTGCATATGTGTTTGGTACCGATATTACTTCGTTGTCTATGGTACCTTTTTAGGAAAAGGTAATTTTTCTGCTCATGTCTTTTAATTAGTCTAATTAGTTCCATTTTTGCTTTTGCTTTGTCTGAGATCATGATTGCTACTCCTGATTTTGGCATTAGCTGAGGCATAGTGGATTCTTCTCTAATCCTTTATTTTAACTCTGTGTATGTCTTTTTGTTTCAAATGTGTCTCCCCTTCAAAATAAAATCCTCTCTTCTCCTAAACTTTCATACGTAGAATCATAGAATTTTATAACTGGAAAAAACTACTTAGCTCATTGGATCCAAGCTTCTAATTTCATAAATGAGTCCCAGAGGACCTTAAATGCCTTGCCCTAGATCATACAACTTGTTAGTAGTAGAATTGGATGCTTATTTTCTTTTTTCTTTATTAATGTGTAGAAATGAAAAGAGGATGATTCTTTTAGGAGGGGACATGAATGGACACTGAAAAGTATGAATAAGACAAATCACAATTTAGTAAACTGGTAGAAATCATTGCTGTTCTAGATATTTATATCCAGATATTTATATCTTTTTGAGGGTCTGGCTTTTTCTGAAATCAACTTTATATTAGAGGTCAGTACATATTTTGTAATAGATGACTTTTAGTTTCTGATAATAGTATTAATGACAGCTCATTCACATAGAGCTTTTAACAATTAAAAGTATTTTCCTTATAATAATCCTATAATGTAGGCACCACAGATTTGTTCACATTTTACAGCTAAAAAAATTGTGTCTATGAGAGATTAAACTATTGGCTCAAGAACACAAAAGTAATATCATTACAAAGATTCAAACCCAAGTCTCTTCTGACTCCAAGTCCACTATATCTGAGTATTAAATGGGAACAAGGAAGGAAATGGCATTTATTAAATACCTACTATAAGCCAGAATGTGCTAAATACTTAACAAATACAATCTCATTTGACCCTCACCACAAACCTGGAGATAAGTGCTATTGTTCCAGCAGAAGCTGAGTGACTTGCCCGGGGCCACAGCTAGTAAGTGTCTGTGGCTGGATTTGAATTCACATCTTACTGACTCCAGGCACAGTTCCCTATCCACCTCACCACCTATCCCAGAAACCACCTTTTCTCTGAAAACTATTTTCCTTTTCCTTAGAAAAACCAAGACTCTTTATATCTTAGAATTAGAAAAGACTTTGGAGGTTCATTAATCTTTTAGTCTAGTTCATTTACAGATCATATGTCATTTCAAATGTTTTTGAAAGAAATTGAAACTTAGATTCATTAAAAAATATTTTAGAATTCCTGCAGAGTCATTAGATGGATAACATTTTTAATCTTCAAAAAGTATTATGAATATATTCTTTGTAAGGCTGTATAACTCACTAGGCATTTCAGAATTATTTCAAATTTAAAGTGACACAGTTTTGGAAATCTGCAAATTATTTTAAAAATCAAAAAATAATTCTTTTTGGACTTTTTTTCTCTATATATATAGTTTTTTGGGGAAGGTGAAGGGGACAGCTAGTTGCCTGGTAGACAGAGTGCCAAGCTTGAAATCAAGAAGATATATCTTTCCAAATTAAAATCTGGCCTCAGACACTTACTATCTGTGTGACCCTGGGCAAGATATTTAACCTCTTTGCCTCAGTGGGTTGGAGAAGGAAATGACAAATCACTCCAGTATCTTTGTCAAGAAAACTACAAATAGGAGCATGGAGAGTTGGACCCAATTGAAAAACAACTGAACAAGATCAACATAGCTTTTTGAACAAGGTTGTGAGAAGGTGTTTCAGACTGATAACCAAAGGAGAGACAGTATGGTGAGTAGATAGG
The DNA here is from genome assembly GCA_028658325.1 of Potorous gilbertii. Lineage (NCBI taxonomy): Eukaryota > Metazoa > Chordata > Mammalia > Diprotodontia > Potoroidae > Potorous > Potorous gilbertii. Next base: position 57,411 of record JAQQSK010002323.1, on the reverse strand, counting down.
GAGAGCTAGGTGGCAGAGAGGATAGAGCACTGGTCCTGGAGTCAGGAAGGCTCATCTTCCTGAATTCAAGTCCAGTCTCTGACACTTAGTAGTAGTATGATCCTGGGCAAGACACTTAATCCTGTTTTGCCTCAGTTTCCTCATCTGTAAAATGAACTGGAGAAGGAAATGACAAACTATTCCAGTTTCCTTGCCAAGAAAACCCCAAATCGTGTCACAAGACTGAAGAACAACAACAAACCTAGGCCTTGTGATTTGTTGACCAACTTTAAAATCTATGATCTGAAGAGGAGGTTGCCATCTTCCTATCATACTGTGTTTGCCTAAAATACTCATATTATTAGGGCAAAAATTAGAATTGAGAGGTTTGAAATATCAAGATCATTGCCTCAATTTTCTACTTCTTTTTCATGTATAGTCAAAGATTATCTTTTAATATTAGCACTAAGATTACAGTATGAGCTTTTATAAAATATTTTTGTCCTTCTGGCACTCTTTGGCTCGATCTTCATTGTGGTTAACTGAAAAGATATAGCTGTTCTTAAAGCTCTCCTACTTTTTAATCTTGTCTACTTCAATTCTTGAATATTAGGTCCAATAACACTAGGATAGAAACTTTACAGAGAACTTCTGGGGAAGTATATTTTTGGCAGGTCCCCTCAAGGACAACCAAATTAACTGGAGTTAGCAATGAACTTGAAAAGGAATAAGAAAAAGAGAATAAGATAATTTAGAATGAAATGTCCAAGAAGCACAGATCAATTAATGAAGCATTTCCCTGCTGAAAAGTTCTCAGGAAAAAGTATATTAGTTGCAATTAAAATGATGTCAATTAGGTTAAGTCCAACCATTACATCTAACAAAAAAAAATTTAAATGATCTCAAAAGGGGGGCTTTTTAGTAGGGAAATTATAATGGAACATTGTTCAATTCTGGGATCCACATTTCAAAGTGGACACTGACAGTATGGCAGAGCAAGACAACCAGCATGGGTAATAGGCAAGTACTTCAAAATAAGTAAGAAGATAGTAATGAAAGCACTGGATAAGTTCAAGTCATCAGACTCAGATGAACTATACCTGAGAGTACTGAAAGAATTGGAACATGAGATTGCTGAACCACTGTCAGTGAAATCTGAAAGAGCACAGAGGTATCATAGGGTTGTAGAAGGAAAACCAAGTCTTCAAACAGAACTGTGTGCTCAACTTTAGTTTCTAGCAAAATTGTGGAGTGTATTATTAAATAAATGGTTTGCAAACATTTATCCAAGGAAGCAGGAGTCACTGAGATTCAGCTTGGCTTCATCAGGACCAGATCATGGTAAATTCACCACGTCAAGTTGTTTATCCAATGGGGGAGGGGGAGAAGTTCAGATTAGTATGGAAAGAATACAGATCTTGAAGTCAGAAAGCCCAGATTTTTGCAGGCTCCAATACTTATTTGCTCTGTGACTGTGGGCAAATTACTTATCATATGTGGTTCTGAGTTTGTTCATCAGTAAACTCGAGACAATGATATTTGATCTATTCAACTCATAGAGCTTTTTTGATCAAAAAGATTTCAAAATATATGAATATCAAGTTACATGAAAGCTGATTTTTGACTCACCGTGTTTATTCACTTGGTAGTTATATCCCTTGGACTTCCAGAGGAAAATAGAATTATTTTTTCCATTAAATGCACTATGAAAAAGAATAATTAAATTTACTATTAATTAAACTGAATTAAAAATAAAAGCTAAACAAATAAAATGCAACATTATCTACCACAGATGTGACTAGGTGAAACTTCTTAGCCAATCACAAAAAATTAAAATAGATCAATTCAACTCTGTGAAATTTAAAAAGTTTTTTTTACAAACAAAATCAATGTATTTAGTATGAGAAGTGGTCAGTGAGCAAATATTATTTGTATCAAATATATCTTATAAGGGTCTAATAACTAGCACAAAAACAAGATCAAAAACCAAATTCCAATAGCAAAATGGTCAAAGGATATGAACAAACAATTCCCAAACAAATTATAATCAATTAACAATCACACAAAAGATTGCTCTGAATCAATAAACATGAGAGAAATGCAGATCAAAACAACTGTAAAATTTCATCTCATGACAAAAGATAGGAATGTTATGTGAAGGAATTGTGAAAAGATAAGACAATAACAGTCTGCTTGATAGAGTTATGAAGTGGTCCAATCATTCTAGAAAGCAATTTTTAAGGATATACCCCAAAGTGGTCAAGTATCAAAAGAAAATTATTATATATACAAAAATGTTTATGGCAGCATTTTTGTAGCATCCAAAAAGTGTAAAAAAATGATGCCCCATGAAATGGAGAATAGCTAAATAAATTGTGGTACATGGACACAATGAAATATTCTGCTCTATAAAAAATATCAATATGGAGAATATAGATAATCATAGGCTGAATTATATGAACTGATACAAAGTGAATTATGCTGAACCAGAAAAAAAATATGCACAAAGGCTACAGTTATTGAAATGGAAAGAACAAGAGGAAATAAAAATGCTATGAAATTATAATAAGCAATTTTGTCCCCAAATAGGAAGCACTTTTATCTCCCTTTCACCTTTGCAGAGGTGGTGGTGCTATGAGTATGGAAAATTGCATCCAATAAAAGACTTATTAGATATGTTAATTAATTTTTTTAACATTTTTTTCTCTTTTTTATTGTCAATTATAATGGGCAGCTCTCTGAAAAAAGGGGAAAGATATATGTAGAAAAGTTAAAACAAAAGATGTCAATATAAATTCTTAAAAAGGACACCAGGAACATAGATGTAAATGCTTCTAGGAAAGATAAATGGTGTCCTTGCCTATCAAAGGCCCTGGCTGACCTTCACAAAGTGAGTTCTTAACCTAGTCAAGTAACAAGTCTATTCAGGCTCCAAAATTTGGTTAGATCTGTTTACTATTTTTCCTGCTCTTCCCTTCCATTGTTCAAAGAAATTACATCCTTTAGATTTATCTCTCCATTATATGAACCATTTGTGTCCCACCTGTAGTAGAAACTCTGAGCTGATATTGATCTGATCAGTCACAGTCAGACACACAGTACCTTGATTCCAACATAGTGATGCCATTTTAGTCCTCTTTGAGCACAAAAGATAGAAACCAATCCATCCTTTTAATTCTACTTTTTTCAGAATCACAGGATGTTAGAGTTGTAAAGAAACTTAGAGATCAAATAAACCAACCCAATCATTTTTATGGAGGTGAACAGAGCAATGATCCAAAGTCACTCAGCTCACCCCTCACCACAGGACCATGGATTAGAGTCCTGGTCTCTGGACCACAAGGAGAGTTCCATTTTTTTTTATTATACTTTGTTGCTATGTGTGTCCATGAACAAGCTATGTCTATGTTCCAGATAATAGTATACACCAATATTATTTTACTATTAAAATTGTTTGTTACTCCCAACTCTACTAATTTTAATAACACTCAGATTTGTGGAGCACTTTGAGGTTTACAAAGTACTTTTCTGACAACAAACTTGTGAGACAGTTAGTATGTGTATCCCTTTCACATGACCCTTTCACAAATGAGAACACAAAAATTTAGAAAGTTTAAGGGCCTTGTCCAAGACCTGGATTCGAGATCAGATCTCCTAACTTCTTTTTAGTGAAATTTTGTGGCCTTTCCTGATTCCCCATTCTTATTGCCCAGTACCCTTGCTCTAAGATTACTTTCCATGTACACTGTATATCTCATATGCACAAAGTCATTTTCATGTTGTTTACCCTTTTAGAATGTGACCTTCTTGGTTCATTGTGTGTTTGCCTTTCATTGATCTTCACCACTTAACAAAGTTCCTGGCATACACAGTTATTCCCTTCATATTTGGGGAGTAGGAGAGCAGTGCCCAAGTGATCTGGAAAATCTGAGTAAAATTTTTTGGCCCTCCTTTTATGCCAGAGAATCATGATGGTATTGGAAGAGAAACTATATTGATATTGTACAATACTATACTTATATTTTATGCATTTTTGAGTTTCTCAGCTTTTTCTGTGTTACCTGCTGGCTTTCATGTATTATCTGAAGCTTCCACAAAGTTCCAAAAAATGCCCATTTAATTTCTTATATCAACCCACAATATATCAAAACTGCAATGGGGAAAGTCGTGATGTAGAAAGGATAACTGTAATTTGCATTTAACAAGTGTTTGTTGACTTTGACTCTACTTACAATTTCTAAGGAGCTAAATTTGGGATCCTTATGAGCTCTGATAGGATGAATTCAGAAAAATTTCTCAGTGCATATATGCACTGAAACTTTTCTTTTATTGCCCCAATATCTGCATCTCTGCTATCTTTCTCCATTGCTTTGTTGCCTACAAGCAAGTCCATGTTTCTACCATCCTTCAAAAAAAAATCCTCTCTTGATCTACATTAATTATTATTCTATGCTTCTTTCAAGGTAAACTCCTTGGAAAGTGGTCTATTCTTAGAAGCCTTCATTTCCCCTTCTTTTTCTCTCTTCTGAACCTTTTGCCAAATTGGCTTTCAACCTCATCACTCAACTGAAACTCCTCTTTCCAAAATTCCAATAGTCTTTTAATCAACAAACCTAATGATCTTTTCTCAATGCTCATCCTTCATTCTTGATTTCTTTGTATCATTTGACACTATTGATTACTTTCATCTGTTGACTACTTCTCTCTAGGTTTTTGTCTTCCATTCTTCCCAATAGAACTTAAAAAAAGAAAAGTAATTTATGTTTTTGGGTATATCAAATGGACTGGACTACTGTTTTCAAAGATTTTGCTTTCTTGCTTATTTAGTTTATTTGAATAAATGAATTTCTTGTATTTATACAAATACCAAATAGTTTTGATGTCTGCTGCTATATTTATAATACATTTTGACGTCTGGTAAGACTATTCTCCCTTCATCTTATTCACTTTCTCATTATTTCCCTTGAATCTCTAGAACTTCTGTTTGCCAAATGATTTTATTATTCTATATAGTTTTATAAAGTACTCCCCTGGTAATTTGACCCATATAACACTAAATTTATTAGTTGATTTAGGTAGTTTTGTCATTTTTATTGTGTTATCATAGTCCAATCATAAGTAGTGAATAGTTCTCAAATTATTTCAGTAAAGAGTATTTTGCAGGCATATTTTTATATATATACATATATATCTTCCAAGTGACTTGGTAGATATTTTGTAGAGTTTTTTTCTCTTATTACAATTTTCTTCCTGGTTTCTGCTAGTATGTGCTGATGATTCTTGCAAGTTTATTTTGTATTTTGCTACCTTGCTGAAGCTATTAATTATCTCAATTAGTTCTTCACTGATTCTATAGGGTTTTTAAGTAAACCATCATGTGATCTGCAAATAAGGATAATTGTATCCTCTCTTGCCAATGAATATACCTTAATTTTTTCCTCTTGTACTATTGCTATAGCTAATTTTCGAGAACTATGTGAAATATAAGTAGGGAAAGATGGGCATCCTCACTATATCCCTCTTTGTACTGTATTTTTTACACTGAAAAATATTCTAAGTCTTAGTTATAAACATATACTTTAGTTCATATTAATGAAGAACAGAGTGGAATGAGTGCTGACTCTGAAATCAGCAGGCTAGAGCTTAATTCCTGATGCTCAGTATGACCACAGGAGAATCACATAACCTCCTGGAGCAATTTATTCATCTCTAAAATGAGGGGGATTGAAAGAGATAGCCTCTGAGGCCACGCCCAGCTCTAGATCTATGATCCTATGATTCTTCTATGCCCAGGTTTTTTAGGGTCTTTAACAACAAATCAGTGTCATATTTTCTACTTTTTTTCTGCATCTATTGAAATGATTAGGTGGTTTTCATTACCTTTTCTGTTTATATGAAGAATTATGCTAATTATCTTCCGGATGTTGAACTATCTATTCTTATATACCAGGTATATAGTCTCATTAAGAGGATTATATTTTGAAAGCTTATAATTATATTAACTAAGGCAATTGGTTAATAGTCCTCTTTTCTCTCTCTCTGTCTCTCCCTAGCTTAGTTGTCCAGCTCTCATTTGTATCATTAAGTGGATTTTTTTTAGAGTTTTTCTTTCTCTATTTTTTAGGAGAATTTCATAGTATAGGTACAAATTGCTTTTTAAAATATTCAATAGAATTCATATACAAATTCATCTGGCCTAGGGTTTGTTTTATTTTCTTTGTCAGTCCTTTTATAGCTTGTTTGATTTCTCTTTTTCACATGGGGGTGGGTGGTTGTGTAAGATCTCTATTTTTATTTTATTTCTTTGCTGACATTAATTTATTTTGAATTATTAAATGTATTGGCATGTAGTTTTATATAATGGTATCCAATAATTATTTTCATTTTTTTCTGTTTGCTATCAACTGAAAGGATAATTTCTGAAATTATTGTATGCAACTGGCAAGCCAGTTTTTTTGGCTACTTGCTAGGAAAGACCACTATGGGCAGTGGAAAATGGGGGAGCAAGGATACTTTAATTGAACACAGAAGATATGGGAGCAAAAAGCACAGAAAGGCAGAGACAAGCAAGGGAAAATGTTACAGAGGCAGAGGAGTGGTGTGGGTATAGGCAATGGAAGTGGTAAAGGAAGGCAGTGTGGGGAACAGACTGGGGAGGGGGAGAGATAGAAAATATCACTCATAGTTGGGAATAGTAGGCAGCATGGACACTATGGAAATGGAAGATGACTCAGGGTAGCTCATAACATATCCAAATCATCTCAAAGCTATTGGTAACAAAATCATCATCTCAAAGTTATCAACATCTTGAAGACCCAGAGATGTGAAGCTTTGGAATTTGTCTGCAATTTACATATATGACTAATACCTTGACAAGTAGCTGTTTTTCCTGAGTCAATAAGACTATTTCCCTTGAGTCAATACATATTACCTGGATGTGAATTTTAGTTAATATATGATACAATTTGTACATTATGGTCATTTGATCTTTGAGATGGTTTGTACATGACTTCCTTTGAAATCTTATTTACTGCTATTGCCCATTTATACTCACTATTTAATACATTTTCTTAGTATACTGATTAGAAGGGGAGGTAGTGGATAGGGGCACCAGTATATGATACTATTTTAACACTTCAATTCACTTTGTTAATTCTAGTTTTAGTAATTTTACCTTCATTTTTTTCCCCTGATCAGCATAGCTAATAGTTTACTGATTTGATTAGTTTTATTTGTTAAAAGATCAGTTCTTGCTTTTGTTTATCAGCTCTATACTGGTTTCATTTTCATGTTTCTCTATTTCTTCTCCACTATCATATTTTAGTTCAAAATGATTTTGTATATTTTTTCCTTTGGCCATTAATGAAAAGTAGCAAGAATATTTTTAATTCCATGGAATTTTTTAAAATGGAAGACACCTCTGAGAGCACTTAATCCAAACTCCATCATGTTGTGGGTGAGAAAATGGAGGACCACTGAGGTTAAGTGAATTGCCTAAAGTTACATGAGTAGTTTTAAGCATAACTAGGACTAGAATAGGTCTCTTGATTCACAATCTAATGCTCACTTCTTTGTCATTGCATCTAATGAAAGATTAGTTCTTCTATTATCCTGCAGGTAGGAAAGCTAATAATTCTGTAAAAATAACTATTACACCACAGTGATCATGCAATACACCTACTAGGTCTATTTCCAAAGATGATTAGGGAAAAAGGAAAAGAACTTATGTGTTCTAAAACATTGACAACAGCTCTCTTTGTGGTGACAAAGAAATAGAAATTGTGGGGATGTCTGTGAATTGGGGGGTGATTGAACAAGTTGGATATATTAATGTGATAAAATACTACTGTGTGATAAGAAAAGATGAACTCAATTATCTTATAAAAAAGTGGAAACTTGGCCAAAATAATCAGGAGTGAAATGAGCAGAATCAAGAGAACACTGTATTCAGTAAGAGCAATATTGTTTTAAGAACAACGTTGAGTAATTAAGTCATTTGACTATTATAAATACCCAAATTAACTACAAAGCACCTGTAAAAGAAGATACTATTTACATACATAGAAAGAACTAATAAATAGATGTAGAATGATCTTACATACACATCTATGTAGCTATATATAGAAATATATAATTTGTGTCTAATGGTAGCCATCTCTAGGGTGGGAGAGAAGAAAAGGAACAAGAAGAAATTTACATGATAACTTTATTATATGTTGAAAAGGAATGGCAAGTTGTACATAGAAGATTTGCAGTTTCATGTGAAATCACCTTTTTTATTATACTGTATTATGGAAATGCCTCTTATTCCATAAATTAAAAATAAATTTAAAAATTTTTTGATTCTCTCTGATCTATTTTCCTGGTCATTTGATCATTTTAATGAAATATTTCCCATTTTGTTCATTCATTCGACTTCATTTTTTTATTATTTCATCATGAATCATGAAGTCATTCACTTTCACTTCCCAATTCCAATTTTTAAGGAATTATTTTCCTCAGTGAGTGTTTGTACTTCTTTTTTCCATTTGGTCTACTCTGCTTTTAAAGGCGTTCTTTTCTTCAATGAATTTTTGTGCTTTTTTTCTGTTTGGCCAATTCTGGTTTTTGAGGTATTATTTTCTTTAGTATTTTTGGGTAATTTTTACCAAGCTGTTAATTCTCTTTCTGCAACTTTCTTACATCACCCTTATCTTTTCCCCCAATTTGTCCTCTACCACTCATTTCTTTGCTAACTCTTTCAGGATCTCTTTTTGGTCTTGTGGTCAATTAATATCTTTCTTTCAGACTTTGCTTGTTTTTACATAGCTATTCTTAGGTTATCTGCTTCTGAGCTTGTGTCCTATTCTTCCCAGTCACTGTAGTAGAATTTGATGTTCAAGTTCTTTTTTTTTTTTTGGAATTTGCTTGTTTTCCAATTTATTTCTTGATTTTTAACTTCATATTAAAGTTGAGCTCTGCTCACCAGGGAGTGAGGAGGCACTGTCCTTCAGGTTTTTTGCACTGCTCTTTTCAGAAATAGTTTTAGAGGTCTGCAAGTTGTCAGTCCTTTCAAGATTGTATGATCAGGGAAGAGGTGTAGTCACTGCTCTCCTGCCATGCACTCTGGTCATTACCCAGGAAGGGACCCTACTGCCCTGTAGCTGAAAGCATTTGAATTCTTCAGAGCCCTGAAACTGGGACCAGGGTCTCTGCTTTTTTGTGAGCCACCATCAGTGCTCCTCTCTACCTCAGAACTGCAAGTCAGAACTATATGGGTAATGTAACAGGGTTGCATACACAGTGTTGTCTCAGGGTCCCCTGTAATCACTTTCTGACAAGTTTTTCAACCTCCTTTTGACAAGTTATCTGATCTCCTTTCCTAAGACTTTTAAAGTTCATTGTCTTAATAATATTGTCATTACTATATAAATTATTTTCCTCCCTCCACTTTCCCTGAAACCATTACTTTCACAATTTCTTACAGCACAGTAATAGTCTATCACATTCGTATATCATAACTTGTTCAACCATTCCCCTATTGATGGACATCCCCTCAGTTTCTGGTTCTTCACCACAGCAAACAGAACTGCTAATGGGGAGAAGCCAAGATGATGGAGTAGAAAGATGCTAGCACCTCCCCCACAGCCCACAAAATACCTGGAAAAAAAGAATCCCAACAAATTCTAGAGCAGCAGAAGTCACAGAACAACAGAGTGAAAGAGGTTTCTAGCCAAAGGTAACCTGGAAGACCAACAGGAAAGGTCTATCTCATAGGAAACTGAGCAAATCCCAGCCCTAGCCATGCAGCATTGGGAGGAACAGGACCTGGACAGACCTCTGGGACAGAGTTTCCAGCAGGGAGGATCCCAGATACCTCAACCCACAAGCACCAAAGAAAGCTTGATCATCAGTATGGGAGGGCTTTCCCAGCTGGGCAAGAGGGGAACAGGGTTCCTCCAGCAATAGCTCCAGGTGATGACAGCAGCAGCAGCAGAGTGCAGGCAGCTATGGTGGCTGAGAAACAACCTGGGACCATTGTCCAGGCAGCTCAGTTTAAAGCCTCTGGTGGTAGGGAGCAGCTGATCTACACCTCAGCCCTGAGAGATGGCCCTGCTCCCACTCAAAGCCCCAGGGAATTGAGCAGCTGAATCAGATCTCAGCCTTGAACACAGTACTGGGGAGAGGAGGGGAAATAGGACCATTCTCTTGACAAAGGATTAAGAAGTCAAGTAACTAGCTGGAAAAATACCCAAAAAGGGGAGAAAAAAATAAGACCATAGAAGGTTACTTTCTTGGTGAACAAGAGTCTCCTCCCATCCTTTCAGATGAGGAAGAACAAAGCATACTGTCACAGGAAGTTAAGGCCGCTGCCTCCATAGTGAAAATGAAGTGGACTCAGGCAATAGAACAGCTTGAAAAGTGAATTAACAGCTCGCTAAAGGAGAACAAAAAAAAAATGCTGAGGAAAATAATACCTTTTAAAAAAGGCTAACTATTGGAAAAAGAGATCTAAAAAGTCAATAAGAAGGAGGAAGTTTTAAAAAGCAGAAGTAGTCAAATGGAGGAGAAGGTTCAAAAGTTCACTGAACAAAATAGTTCTTTGCAAGACAGAATTGAGTTCAGGAAACTGAATGACTATGAGATAAACCAAGCAGTTAACAAACAAACCCAAAAGTTGGAAAAAATAGAAGATAATGTGAGACATCTCATTGGAAAAACAACTGACTGGAAAATGGATCCAGGAGAGACAATTTAAAAATTATGGGACTACCTGAAAGCCATGATCAAAAAAAGAGCCTACACATTATCTTCCATGAAATTATCAAGGATAACTGCCCCAATATTCTAGAACCAGAGTACAAAATAAATATTGAAAGAATCCACAGATCACCTCCTGAAAGATACCCAAAGAGAGAAACTCCTAGAAATATTGTGGCCAAATTTCAGAGCTCCCAGGTTAAGGAGAAAACACTGCAAGCAGCTAGAAAGAAACAATTCGAGTATTGTGGAAATACAATTAGGACAACACAGGATCTGGCAAATTCAACATTAAGGGATCAATGGTCTTAGAATAGGATATTCCAGAAGTCAAAGGACCTGAGATTAAAACCAAGAATCACCTACCTAACAAAACTGAGTATAATTCAAGGTAATAAATGTTCATTCAGTGATATAGAGGGCTTTCAAGCATTCATGATGAAAAGACCAGAACTGAATAGAAAGTTTGACTTTCAAACACAAGAATCAAGAGAAGCATGAAAAGGTAAACAGAAAAGAGAAATCATAAAAGACTTTCTAAAGCCAAACTGTTTACTTTCCTATGTGAAAAGATAATATTTGTAACTCTTGAGACTTTTCTCAGTATTTGGGTACATGGAGGGATTGTACATGCACACACACACACACAGACACACACACAGACACACATATATATAGACAGAGAGCACAGGTTGAGTTGAATCAGAAGAGATGATATCCTCAAAAAAAAAAATAAAATTTAAGGGGTGAGGGAGGAAAATACTTGGAGGAGAAAAGAAGAAATCAAATGGGGCAGGCTATAACTCATAAAAGAGATAAGAAAAATCTTGTTCAATAGAGGAGAAAAGGGAGAAGGGGAAAGGGGAAAAGTGAAGCTTACTCTCTTTACATATGGCGTAACGAGGGAATAACATGCTCACTAAATTTGGTATGAAAATCTATCTTACACTACAGGAAAGTAGGGGAGGAGGTGACAAGTGGGGTGAGGGGAATGATAGAAGGGGGGACAAATGGGAGAATGGAATAACTAGAAATAAATACTTTTGGGAAGGGACAAGGTCAAATGAGGAAATAAAAAAATAAGGGGGAATAGAGTAGGATAGAGGGCCATATAGTTAGGATTATACAACATGATTATTATGGAAGTCTTTTGCAAAATGACACATATATAGCCTGTATTGAATTGCTTTCCTTCTCAGTGGTGATGGGTAGGGAGGGAGGGAGGAAGAGAAGTTGGAATTGAAAGTATTAGAAAGGAATGTTGAGAATTATTATTGCGTATAACTGGGAAATGAGAAACACAGGTAATGAGATATAGAAATTTATCTTGCCCTACAAGAAAAGAGAGAAGATATGGATAAGGAAAGAGTGGGGTATGGTAGAAGGGAGGGTACATTGAGGAAAGGGGTAATCAGAATGCAAGGTGGTAGGGGAAAGTGAGAAATGGGGAGAAAAATTGGACATGTTACAAAGTGATGTAAAAGCAATTAGAATTAAAATAATTGACTGAATTGATTACTGAGACTAAATCAGAGACATCTTTAGTTTGGGGAAAAGAATTTTAGTTTAAGTTTCCTAGAGGCAGTAAAATTTGGTTATTGATGAAAAAGTTAAGGTTTTAATGGCAAAGTTGATTTTATGACTTATTTAATCATGAACTAGAACATGTATAGAAAGGCTTGTAAACCAGTTAAGACTTGCCTCAAAAGATGTTCCTTAGCCAATGTGAAATTATAGCCATATCTGAAACCTGGTTATTGGAACTTGCTATTTCAAGATTCTATGAGACTATTAACTGACTGTTCTTCTGAGTCTAATTCTGAGCTGGTATAAATAGCAAGAAAGTGGTCTGAGCTTCCAATTCAAGATGCCAGTAAGCCTTGAGATGCTGGTATGAACTGAAAAAGGTGATCTCATAGGAAGGGTGGGAGAGCAGCTGTTCAGCCTGGGCTGGGGTAGGATTCTCCAGACTTAATTTCCCCACTGACACCTGGGAGACTTTAACCTTGACTGAATGCAAGTTGACAATCTACTCCTGCCTGGAATCGACATGCAGTTGGGGAGATATTATTTCTCTGCAATGTCCCTACTCTTAGTGGCAATTTCCTATAGTCAAAAGGTTTGTAAGCTTAATATCAGATCTATTAAATTATAGATTGTTGGTAAGGGAACATCTGAAGTTAAGTCCAAAATTAAACTATCAGGCTTAGGGCATTAGACAACAATAATAAGTTAGGGACCTTTAATTCTTAGTGATAGTATGGAGACATTTAGGTCAAGGGCTTGTGAAGTTAGAATACATAGTTATTATTTGTGTTTCAGTTGGTTAATGTTAAAAAAACAGAATTGCTATAAATATTTTGGTACATTTGAGTCCTTTTTTCCACGTTTTTATCTCTTTGGAGAATAACATAGAAGTAGTATTGCTGGATCAAAGGATATGCACAGTTTAATAAGTTTTCTGGACAGACTTTCAATTTGCTTTGCAATTAGTTAATGCTTTTTCATTCATTCATCCCACTGTTGCATAAAAACACATTCTAGGATGGAAGAAATGGTTACTACTGCAAGTTTAGAACTAATAATATAAATTCTTGTTATTCCATGAATTTCTATCCACTAGGCATTACTATTCTGACCAGAAAGTCTGGAGAAATCCATGTGGACAGAAGAGAAGATAGAGAATGAAAAAATGTACATAGTTGGATTGTCCAGTGCTGATTCCCTTTAACAACACAATATGAATGCAACTGAGTATTTCAAAAGCTATTTCATCAGATTACCTTGGAGGTCATCATGGTAAAATAGTTAATTTTATAGAGTTACTAGTTTTCTTACCTGCAGGATAATAAAAGAAACCCTTATTTTCTAGTTGCAATGACAAAGAAGTGAGTTGTAGAGCAAGGAGCACCAGATTGGGAGTCAAGAGACCTGTTCTAGTCCTAGTTCTGCTTAAAACTACTCATGTGACCTTAGGCCATTCACTTAAGCTCAGCGGTCCTCCTTTTTCTCACCCACAACATGATGGAGTGTGGATTAAGTGCTCTCAGAGGTGTCTTCCATTTCTAAAAATTCTATGTAAGTTAAAAAAATTCTTGTTACTTTTCATTAATGGCCAAAGGGAGAAATACACAAAATCATTTTGAACTAAAATAGGATGGTGGAGAAGAAATAGAGAAACACGAAAATGAAACCAGTATAGAGCTGATAAACAAAAGCAAGAACTGATCTTTTAAAAAGACCAACCAAATCAATAAGCTATTAGCTATACTGATCAGGAAAAAAGAGGAAGATGGAATTGTTAAAATCAGGATTTACAAAGTGAATAGATGTGTTAAAATTGTATCATGTTCTCATGCCCCTAACCACTACCTCCCCTTCTAGTCAGTATACTAAGAAAGTGTATTAAGTAGTTCAAATAAATTATTTTCATTTCTTCCCTATTTGTTATCAATTGAATTGTTAATTTATGAAATTATGGAATGAAGGCAGGCACACTCAGATTTCAGAGAGGACCCTGGAATCATCTGTAAAACATTCCAAAGATCAAATGAGCATCATTAGCAATTTGTAACATATATTACCTAAAATTCGCCTCCTGGTAATATGTGCCAAATTAGGGGGGACTATCTAGATGCTGCTTATCAAAGTTCTAGTCCTATGATACAACAAATCTCCACAGCTCCAGACCAACAGCACATCAAAAACTTTCAGATAATGACTTTGAAGTTTTACCAACTACTTGGAAATGATTTGGATATTTTACTGAACTAACTCCAAGGTGGCACAGATAGGAGTCCTTCCATCCGTTTCCCTCCAAAAAAAAACATTCTAGAAAAATGAGACTCAAATTCCCGCCCTGCCACCCCTAGCATGAGCCCTTTTCCATTTCCATAGGGTCCATGATGCCTAGTACTCCCAACTCTATTCCATGACTATATGAGTGATATTTTTTACCTCTGCCCCTCCCTACCCTCTTCCTCACATTGCCTTCCTTCACCACTTCCTGTTCCCACACTACCCTTCTGCTTCTGTAATATTTTCCCTTACCTGTTTCTGTCTTTCTGTGCTTTTTTTCTTCCATACCCTCTATGTTAAATTAAAGCATCCTTGCTGCCCCATTTTCCACTGCCAGTAGTGGTCTTTCCTAGTAAGTACCCAAAAAAATTGGGGTACCTGCTTCCATTCCATAATTTCGTAAATTAATTTTCAATTCAGTTGATAACAAACAAAAAAGGAATTAAAATAATTAGATAAAATTACATGCCAATAAAATTGAGAATTCAAAAAAACAAACAAAATATTCAAACACAAACTGCCAACATATGAAGAAGAGAAGTCAAGCAAGTCATGACAGAACTGATAAAGAACATAAAACAAATCCTGGGCCAGATGAATTTGCATACAAATTCTATTAAACATTTTTAAAAAGCAGTTTTTAATTATGATATGAAATTCTCCTAGAAGACAGAGAAATAATTCTAACAAATCCATTTAATGATATAAATATGTTCTAGACAGCCAAACTAAGGTATAATTCCAGATTGTTCTCCAAAATGGTTGTTTCAGTTCACAATTCTACCAACAATGAATGTGTCCCAATTTTTCCACATCCCCTCCAACATTTGTAACTTTCCAATTCAATCATTTCATCCATTCTGATAAGTATAAAATGATATCTCAAGGTTGTTTTAGTTTATATTTCTCTAATCAATAGTAGTTAAGAGCATTTTTCATATGACTATAGATTGTTTTGATTTCTTCACTGGAAAACTGCCTATTCATATCTTTTCACCATTTAGCAGTTAGAGAATGACTCATATTCTTATAGATTTGGCAAAGTTCTTTATATATTTGAAATGAGACCTTTATCTGAGAAATCATCTATAAAATTTTCCCCCAACTTTCCGCTTTCCTTCTGATCTTGGCTACATATGTTTACTTTTACAAAAAGTTTTTATTTAATATAATCAAAATTATCCGTTTTATACTCACTCTGTTCTCTATATCTTGTTTATTCATAAAATATTCACCCATCAATATTTCTGATAAATATTATGTTCCATGTTCTTCAAATTTTCTTGATATAACTCTCCTTGTATTTAGGTCTTGTATCCATTTTGACTTTATGTTGGTAAATAGTTTGAGATATTGATTTATGCCTGGTTTCTGCCATACTGCTTTCTGGTTCTCCCAACAATTTTTACCAAATAATGAATTCTTATCCCAAAATCTTAATTAAGTCTTCACACTTGTCAAATACAACATTACTATATTTATTTGCTTCTGTAAATTGTGTGTCTATTCCATTTCATTGATCTACCTTTCTATTTCTTACGGTACCAGGTGATTTTGGTAATAACTGTTTTATAATTTAACATCTGGTCCTGCCTAACCTCCTTCCTTTACATTTTTTTCATGATTTCCTTGGATATTCTTGACTTTTTTGTACTTCCAAATGAATGTTATAATTATTTTTTTCTAATTCAGTAAAATAATTTTTGGTAATTTAATTGTGATGGCATTGAATATAAAAATTATTTTAGGTAAAATGGTCATTTTTATTATATTTACCCTGCCTACCCATGAACAATTAATATTGATCCAATTTTTAACATATGATTATATTGATATAAAAAGGTGTTTTTTATAATTGTGTTTATAGAGTTCCTGGTTTTCTTTTGGGAAATGTCCTCCCAGGTACCTTATGCTTCTAGAGTTATATTAAATGGGTATCTCTTATTATCTCTTCTTGCAGGATGTTGCTTCTGATATATAGGAATATTAATTCATGTGGATTTACTTTATATCATGCTACTTTGCTAAAATTATTAATTGTTTCAAGCAACTTTTTAGTTGAGTCTTTGGGATTTTCCAAGTATATCGTCATATCATCAGCAAAAAGAGATAGTTTTCTTACATTTCCTATTCTGATTCCTTCTATATGTTTTTCTTCTCTTATTGCTATTGCTAGGACTTCCAGTACAATATTGACTAATATTGACAGTGGTCATCCTTGTTTCACATCAGATCTTACTGGTAAGGGTTCTAACTTATTCCATTATAAATAAAGCTTGCTGATGATTTTAGATAAATGCTTTTCATTAGTTTAAGGGAAAGCCATTTATGCTTATACTTCCAAATATTTTTTAAATTTAATTAATTTGTTTTCAGTTTTCAACAATCACTTTCACAAGTTTTAAATTTTCTTTCCCTCCCTCTCTCTCCCTCCCTGGGATGGCATGCAATCTTATATGGGTTATACACATACATTCTTATTAAACACATTTTCAAACTAGTCATGTTGCATAGAATTTAAACAAATGGGAGAAACCAAGAGAAAAACCAAAACAAAGGAAAATATAACACAAGACAAAATAGTCTGCTTCATTCTGTGTTCCAATTCCATAGTTCCTTCTCTGGATGTGGATGGCATTTTGCCTCAAGAGTCCTTTGGGAATGTTTTACATCCTTGCATTGTGGGTGGCTGTTACTGTGTATGATGTACTCCCAATTTCCATTTTAACTTTGTGTATATTTCTCATACTTAAATGTATTTCCTGTAAACAACATATTGTCAAATTCTGATTTTTAATCCATTCTGCTATCCATTTCCATTTTATGGATGAGTTCATCCCATTCACATTCAAAAATATAATTACTATTTGTGAATTCCCCTCCGTCTTATTTTTACTATTGTCCTCTCAGGCTCTCCTTTTACCTGTCCCTGTTTTCTAATCTTCTTCCTTTACCCTCCTACTCATTATTCTTTCCACCTCTTTAAGAATCCTCAACCTTATCCTCTCCTCCACCCTTCTAAATCTTAATCTACACACCCTTCTAAAAGTCCTGCCCTCACCCTATCCCCCAGTTCTCTCACCATTCTACAAGTCCAGAAGAGACTACACCCCTCCAGATGTACATGTTTTTTCCTTTTTAACCCAGATCTGATGAAAGTAAGATTCCAACCTTACCCCCACTTACTTCTTCTGTATTAGTTCTTCCTTTCACGCCCCATTTATGAGATAATTGCTCCTTTTTACCTTTGCATGCCCAATTTTGATTTTTTAGAATCACCCCATCATACACAGCTCAGTCCCATTCTTTCTTTCCAACTACCCTAGTTTGATGACCTTCATAACAAATGAAAAAAATAAACTCTAGTAATGATGAGTTTTAATAATATTGATAACCTTGTCATATATAAGAATTAAGAAGTTTGACTTTAATGAGTGCCCTATAATTAGTCTTTAATGTTTTCCTTTTATTTCTTCTAGATCTCTTATATCAATTTTTCCATTGAGTTTTGGTTTGTTTGTTTTTTGTCACAAATACCTTTCAGTTTGTAAAGTGTCTAATTTTTTTTCATCCAGAATTATATTCAACTTTGCTGGGTAAATTATTCTTGGTCACAACTTCAGATCTTCTGCTCTTAAAAATGTTATGTTCCAAGGCCTATTATCTGTTAGTATAGAAGCTGCTGCAATTTTTATGAATCTCTGACTGTATCTCTGCAGTATTCTGATTGTTTCTTTTTTTCTTATTGCTTGCAATCCTTTCTCCTTAACTGAGGAGTTTTGAAATTTGATTATGGCATTCATGTAAGTTTTCCTCCTGGGATTTTTTTCAGGTGGTAAATGATAGATTTTTTTCTATTTCTTCTTTACACTCTTGTTCTAAAATTTCAGGGAAATTTTTCTTGCTACTTTCTTGTACTATTGTATTCAGATTTTTTACAAATCATAACTTTCAGGTAGTCCAACAATTCTTAGATTGTCTCTCCTTGATCTATTCTCCAGATCAATTGTTTTTCTAATGACATGTTTCATATTCTTTTCTAGTTTTTTTTTAGTTTTATTATTTCTTAGCATCTTATAACATCATTTGATTCCTCTTGCATAATTCTAGTTTTCAAAGAGTTATTTTCTTCCTTAAGATTTTGGACTTCTTTTTCCAAGTGGATAACTTTCTTTTCATAATTTTCTTGAATTGTTTTTTCCCTAATTTTTCTTCATTCTCTCTTATTTGACCTCTGAATTACTTTTTAAGTTCTTCCAAGAATTATTTTTGGGCTTGTGATCATTTGACATTACTCATTAGGGTAGGAGTGGCTTTTTTTAACCTCACTACCTTCCTCAGAATATGAACTCTGATCTTCTTTTACACTACAGTAGCTATCTGTGGTTAGGTTCTTTTTCCTTTGCTTACTGATTTTTATCTTGTTTTGTTTTATTTTAGCAGCTTCTTATTGTAATCAAGTTTTGCTCACAAGTTGTAGATAATGTTGCCCAGACCTAAGGTCCTCCTTACTGTTATTTTATGAATCTTGTCCTGGGGTTTAACCTCAGGGACTGCTCTTCTTCCCTAAACCACAGTTACAGCCTCCAGTCATGCCATCCCAAAAAGATTCTTGCTCCCTACAGTATTGCATTTGCCAAGTGTGTGTCCCTTCTCACTCATAGCCACAGCCCAGGATCACATCTAGTTAGCACCACTTGACCTGGTGGTCTGGAAACAGAGGGGTCTTTCCCCACTAAGGCATCTGCTATTTATTAGATGAAAGTTTGTGAGGTGAAATTTCTTGAGGTCTAGTCTGCCTCTTAACAGAGTTACTCTCAGGGATTGCTGTTTGTTGATTCAGTGGAGTCAGCCTGGATAGATTTATACTTCATTCAGGGCAAACTTCAGCCCCAGGAGTTCCTCCTTCTCCTGAGGTCCTCTCAAGTTGTTTTATGAGGACAACTGCTTTATCCCTTTATTTTTGATGCTCTGCATTCCTTTCATGGTGTTGTTCTGTTTGTGGAGGAAATTTGAAGACTCTAGAAATTTCTGTCCTACTCCACCATCTTCCCAGGGTGCACTTCAAGAAGAACTAATTTAAGAATTATTGAACTACCTGAAAGCTGTGATCAGAGCCTAGACATCATATTTCAAGAAATTATAAAGGAAAAGAGGGTAAAATAGGAATTGAAAGAATTCACCAATCACCTCCTGAAGTAGATCCCAAAATGAAAACTGCAAGGAATATTATAGTCAAATTCCAGAGCTCCCAGGTAAAGGAGAAAATATTACAAGCAGATAGGAAGAAATAATTTAAGTATCATGAAATCACAGTCAAGATCACAGAATATTTATCAGCTTCCACATCAAAGGAGCAGAGGGTTTGGAGTATGCTATTCTAAAAGACAAAGGAGCTAGAATTGCAATGAAGAATAACCTACCCAGCAATAGTGAATGTAATCCTTCCAGGGAAAATTGTTTATTTAATGAAACAGAGGACTTTCAAGCATTCCTGATGAAAAGATCAGAACTGAATAGAAAATTTGACATTCAAACACAAGGTTCAAGAGAAGCATAAAAAGGTAAACATAAAAGAGAAATTATATGGGACCTAATAAGATTAAACTGTTTAAATTCCTATATGGGAAGATGATACATGTAAATATTGTTAACTTTATTATAATTACAGCAGTTAGCTCTAGAGCATGGGTATGAAGCAATTATATTGAGATGATCTCAAAATAAACAAAGGAGTGATAAAAAAAAGAATTCAGTGAGAGAAGGGAGAAGGACAAATAAGAATAGGGAAAATTATCTTACATAAAAGAGGCATGAAAGGAAGAAGGGAGAAATGAGGGGCAGCATTTGAACTTCGCTTTTACCTAAATTGGTTCAAAAAGCAAAGAATATATGTTGGTATGCATATATACAACTTATCCAATAGGGAAGTAGGAGGAGAAGGAATAAGAAAGGAAGGGTGAAAAAAGGGAGGGGTGGATTAAGAAGCAGTGGTCAGAAACAAAACAGAATTTTGAGGAGGAACAAGGTATAAAAAGAGAAAGAATGTTAGGGTGGAGGGAAAAATATATTTGGTAATCCTAACTATGAATGTGGATAGGATAAAGTATCCCATAAATAGGTAGCAGAATGATTAGAAACCAGAATCCAATAATATTTTCTTTACAAGAGACACACTTGAAAAAGAAAAACACATACAAAGAATTTTTAAAAGGGGCCAGAGCAGTATCTATTTATGCTTCAGCTGAAGGTGTAGCAAAGCAAAAGCAAAAGTAAACCTATAAAAAGAATGAGGAAAACTTCACTTTACTGAAAGATATCATAAACAATGAAGTAATATCAAAATTTTTTACAGCAAGTTTCTCTGATAAAGGATTCATTTCTCAAGTGCTATGGAACTGAGTCAGATTTCTAAAAATAAGAGCCATTTCCCAATTGATAAATAGTCAAAGGATATGAACAGTTTTCAGAAGAACAAACCAAAGCTATCTCTAGTTATGAGAAAGTTCTAGAGGAAAAAGAATACTTAAGTAACACTGTGTTAGAAAAAGAAATTGAATAAGCCATAAATGAGGTCCCTAAGAAAAAATTACCCATACCAAATGGATTCATAAGTGAATTCTACCAAACATTTAGAGAACAATTGATTTCAATATTATAAAAACTATTTGAAAAAAAATAAAGGAGTCCTACCAAATTCCTTTCACAACACAAATATCATGTTGATACCTAAAACAGGAAGTACAAAAACAGGGAAAGATAACTATAGACCAATTTCCTTAATGTATGTTGATTCAAAAATTTAAATAAAGTACTAGCAAGGAGACTGAAGCAACATATCACAAAGATCATATAGACTGTGACCAGGTGGAACTAACACCAAGAATATTGGTCTGATTCAATGTTTTAAAAACTGTCAGCATGATTGAATATATTTATAATAAAGCCAATAGAAATAATAAGTATTTCAGTGCATTCAGAAATAGCTTTTGACAAATACAATACTTCTTCCCACTGAAAATACTAGAAAGCACAGGAATAAATGGAGTTTTATTTAAAAATCATGTCTTATCTATCTAAAACCATCAGCAAGTGTTATCTGTAATGGGAATAAGCTAGAAGCCTTCCCAATAAGATAAGAGTTGAAGCAAGGATGTACATTATCAATGCTATTATTCAATATTATATTAGAAGTACTAGCTAAAGCAATAAGAGAAGAAAAATAACTTGAAAGAATCAGAACAGGCAATGAAGAAATAAAACTGTCACTTTTTGCTGATGATGTGATAATATTCTTGGAGAATCCTAGTGATTCAACTAAAAAACTAGTTGAAATAATTAGCAGCTGTAGCAAAGGTGCAGGATGTAAAATAAATCCCCACAAATAGTCAGCATATACATATATATACATACACACAGATATTGATATTATCGACAAACTCTCACAATAGGAGAAAAGAAGATAAATTCCATTTAAAATAAGAGTAGACAATGTAAAATACTTTGGAGTCTACCTGTCAAGGTAAACCCAAGAACTATATGAACACAATTAGAAAACATTTTTCACACAAAATAATGTCAGATTTAAAGAATCAGAAAACTATTAATTGATCATAAGTAGATCCAGCCAACATAATGAGAATGGCAATTCTACCTAAATTAATTTACTTATTCAGTGCCATATCGAACTACCAAAGGTTATTTTATAAAACTAGAAAAATTAATAGCAAAATTCATCTAGAAAAAGGAAAGGTCACAATTACTAAAGGAATTAATGAAAAAAATGTGAAGGAAGTTGGCCTAGCCATACCAGATCTCAAACTATAATTTGAAGCAGCAATCACGAAAATAATCTACTACAGGCTAAGAAATTTAGTGGTGGATCAGTGGAAGAGATTAGGTACATTATATACAGTAGTAAATGACCAGAGTAAATTAGTGTCTGATAAACTCAAAGATCCAAGCTTTGGGGACAAGAACTCACTATTTGACAAAATTGATGGGAAAACTGGAAAACAGTTTGGGAGAAACTAGGTATAGACCAACATCTCACACTGTATACCAAGATAAGGTCAAATTGGGTATATGATTTAGACATAAAGGGTGATACTATAAGCAAATTAGGGGAGCACAGAATAGTTTACCTGTCAGACCTATATATAAAGGAAGAATTTAAGACCAAATAAGAGATGGGGAGCATTACGGGAGGTACAAGGAATAATTTTGATTATTTTAAATTAAACCATTTTCTCACAAACAAAACTAATGCAGTCAAGTGTGTGTGTTCGTCCTTCATTATTGAAGAAGACCATGCCATCAGAGAAACAATGACATGATTTGTACTTGACTTTGTTTTGAGTTAGGGCTATGCGGGTCACCAGCCTCACTTCTCCTCCAGAGCCATCTGAATCCAGTGACCAGATATTCCTCAGGATGACTGGAGATGACCCAGGATGAGGCAATTGGGGTTAAGTGACTTGCCCAAGTCACACAGCTAGTGAATGTCAAGTGTCTGATGTGAGATTTGAACTCAAGTCCTCCTGACTCCTGCACTGATACTCTATCCACTGTACCACCTAGCTACCCCTAATGCAGTCAAGATTAAAAGGAAATAGGAAACTGGGGTGGAGGGAATTTATAACAAGTTCCTCTAATAAAGGCCTCATTTTTCAAATATATAGAGAACTGAATCAAATTTTATAAACAGCTAAATCATTTTCCCTGTTGATAAATAGGCAAGTATGAACAGGAATTTTTCAGATAAAGAGATAAAAGCTATTTGTAGACATGTGAAAAAATGCTCTATCACTGTTGCTTAGAGAAATGCAAATTAAAATAACTTTGAGGTACTACTTCATATCTATCAGATTGCTTAATATGACAGAAAAGGAAAATAATAAATATTGGTGGGGATATGGTAAAAACAGAGACACTAATACACTGTTGGTGGAGTTGTGAATTGACCAAATATAGAGATGGTTGTCATATGATGGGAGGACCCAGGTACTCATACTTGTAGTGATTTTTCCCCTTATCCATTTGGAACTGCAATACCAATTTCTGGAGAACTATTTGGAACTATGCCCAAAGGGCTATAAAACAGTGCATACTCTTTCATTTTTTACTAGATCTAGATCCCAAAGACAGAGACTTAAAAAAAGAAATGGAAAAGGACCTATGTGTACAAAAATATTTATAACAATTCTTTTTGTAGTGGCAAAGAGTTGAAATTTGAGGGGATGCCTATCAATTCAGGAATTGCTGACCAAGTTGTGGTAAAAATCATGAGACTGATCACCTTAGAAAAACATAAATAGACTTGCATGAAATAACAAAGAGTTAAATGGTAGAACAAAAAAATCAATTTATACGTTAACATCAATATTGTTTTAAGAATAACTTTGAGCAACTAAGTCTTTTTGACTATAATAAATATCCAAATTAATTATGAAGGATCTGCAATTCTCTTGCAGTTTTTTTAAGTCTTGTATTCAGAATTTCTTCTCCTAATAAGAAATCATTCGCATAATGTTTCCATGTTTTAGGGGCACATATAGATTTCTTGGTCATGTAGTCCAAAGGATTTTCCACAGCAAATGAGATCCTCTCTTGGTTCCAAGCATTGCTGGAAACTTAAAATCTTTGAGTTTGCCTCTAAGTACATATGGTGAAAAAAGTAATCAAATAAAATTGTTTTGAATTTCCATGTTTAAATTTTCTCCTTGGCCTATTCATGAGGTCAATGTTGATAGAAAAGAATGATTTTTAGAATCATATTAATTATTTTGGTGTATATAATACTTTTAAAGTATTGTAGTAGCTGGCACTTACAAGTAATGTTCCTACGTATTTCTAGCATTGCCTTTTAAATGTTTGTTGTTATTAAATTTCACCAATCGATGAAAAAGTTTTCAAAATAAAGGTAAACTTTAATGTACGTTATATTTTGTGATATCATGATATCATTATATATATGCTACCTTGTAGAATTTTGGAAGTACTGCTTGTCTAAAATGAAGAAAAAAGGTGATATTTCTAAATTTCTAAAAATTTTATTTTTAAGATTAAGATAAAAATGCACACATTAATTGCCTTCCTTTTACACATAACAGACAAATTGTAGTGAAAATACAATTTTTGACTCTTCCCAACTCTCCCTTTTGAATCTAAATTATGATATTTACGTTTGAAGACTCACATTTCACCTTACTTTGCCCAATAAATACAAACATATATAGAGAACAGAACTGAAAAAGTTTGGTGCTTGAAAAAAAATCTCCATTACATCTTAATGTAAAAAACAGAAGTTGAGAAAAGGGATGGTAACAGTTCAATAATGAAGATGAAAGTATAATCTCCCTATAAATAGTAAATAATAGAAAATCTTGAGTTGCTGGGATTTTAGTCCTGCAGCCCTACTAAAAAGATTTTCACTGACATACTTCCTTTAGACAAGAGAACAATGGCAAATTTCACAAAACCTGCTGTCAAGAACTTACAAAAAATAAAAAAAAGAATAGTGAGAATTTCTTGCACATAATTCTTTGAAAATGTGGTATTGGAATTGTTTTTGAACTGTCCATAAAAGAAATTCTCTGGGTCATTTAACATACTCTTTTTCATTCTTTCTGTGTTGAAAAGTTCATTGATTGTTTAGTTTATAATAAATACCTATTTTAAAAAATTATGAACATTCAAGTTATAATTTTCACATGTATGATGTTATTTTAGATGGTTGTTGATTATTTATTTGAAAAGTCTCCTTATAAATTCCATTAAGCAACAATTACAAGAAGTGAGTTAATTTTTGCTGCCCCCCTGTGTCGTGAGAAGGTAATAGCCTGCTAATAATTACATCCCATTTTGAATTTGAACTTCATTTACTCCTACGTTTTCCATATTTGCAGTAGAAATTTTTACTCCATAGTGTGAGGGACGAGTCAGCATTTAGTGCTGGGTTGTTTTTTGTTTCCTTGTTTGTTGTTTCTGTTTTGTTTTTGGCTTATCTAGGGAAAATTTGTCTATTGTAAAACTTTCGGTGTAAATATTTCTATTATGTTGGAGAGATAATATCAGCACTTGAAAAAAGATATGAGATCAAAAACAACACAATAAAATCTATTTCTTTGGCTGGTGTCTTTCATATAAACTCTGTCCCCAAACAATATTTGGAGTCCAATAATACTGTTACCACATTAAGACCTGTTCCCTTAAGGAATTGGACTGTCATACCTTCCAGTGATTTTTTATATATGCTTCTAGCACCCTCCTTATCATGTTGCCAAGACAATATTCCAGTTACAAAGTGCATGGTTATCCTTCTTTACATAAAGTAATGTGTAAATTGTTAAGTTTTATATTAAGTATACTAAGGTAGCTTTTCATTTAAAGAAAATATGAGGTGAATTCTTAAAGCATGTACTTACTCCTCCACATCACTCTTTATCTACACATTTTTTCAGCTTAGATGCTATGGTTATACTCTGGAATACTAAAACAGAGACAAGATTAACACTGGGAATTGAAAAGGCAATTTTTAGATCATGTCGCTATTGCTTGTCAGTATACCTCTATGTTGTAACATACTTTTCTTTTTTCATAAGCATTTTTTCACCATATTTCTTTCAGATAGAGAAGGGAAGTGTCATTCATTCAGGAGCCATTCTCCTGCCTTAGGCGAAGGAGTGCAAAGTCAACTCTAAGGTGCGCGAGACTGTTAGTTTTTTTTATGGTGGAAGGGCTGGTTTTTATAAACAATTCAGTTTTAAAATGTGTTGTGAAATTAATGGATCCATGAGAGGAATATTGATTTAAAATGTTACAAAATAAATGATTCCCATGTTAGATACACTGATTTATTGATTGATTTATAATAATGGATAGATGAGAAGTGCTTAACAAATTTGCTTATTGCCCAATCAGAGTCAATAAAGATTCTTCCTAGTGTCCAGGAGGGGTGGGTGGGGTTTCAAGTTTCTTGGTAGGGGAACAGTTCACTCTCAAGAGTGAGGGAGGTACAATTGAATTTTGATTGGTAGTTGGTATCAGGAGATACATAGGTCTACAAAGAGTTCAGGCAGAGTGCAAGGACTACCTGATGCTCCCAACGTCCAAAGGAATGGAGGGAGAGTTGCAAGTGTAGAGTTCATCAGTTCAGACTCTGTATACAGCTACTGAGGTCATCCCCTAAAGTCCAAGCCAAATGTCCGAAGGAGGCCAGAGCACCAAGGGTCTTTCTCTCTCAGCCACCTAATGGGCTCTGGTTTCCGGGCTGTGGTCAAAAGAATGGCCAATTCAAAGATCTGGGCAGTGATGTCCTAGTCTCCTGAGGGGTATGAATGATTATGGTTATGAATGACTGCTGGTCAAGGTGTGGCTAGCTTCACATCAGTGTCTTTGGGGGCAACAAGAAACTGCTTCTAGGGAGCTGGATTCTGATGTCCAAGATCCTGGAGGTCAGTTTAGGGTTTCTCCTCAGGAAGTGGATGGCTTTCCCAATGGACAATGGAATAGGGATGCAACTTGGAAAGAAGTTGTTGGGGTGCCCATTTTATTCTTGAGTAGGATACAGCAGGGTCCTGGGATCGGTGAGTGGGCATAACTGAGGAGAAAGTGCATTAATTCTGCCTAGGGTATGGCAGCTCTTCAAGCTGCTCTGAGGGTTCCCGGGTCTGTATCTCCAAATACCTTCATCTACTTCCTTTCTTCTCACTCTCTCCCTAAGTCTCCACAGTTTGACTTCAGACATGATTCAGTTCAAATACTCCTTCCAACCTTATCTGTGATCCCTTAAATGCCATATCTAATGACTTTTTCTAGATCTTTAACCTCCTTGATTTCTCTGTAACCATTGGCACTGTCAATCATGTTCTCGTTTACTCTCTTAATCTCCAGGTTTCTACAACACTACTTTCTCCTCGATTCTCTTCTCCTCCTCCTCTATACTGTTTCACTTGGTGATCTAATCTGCTTTCATGGATTCAGTGATCATCTCTGCTGATGATCTATTTATCCAGCTCTAACCTTAGACTTGCCTATTGAACATCTCAACTTCATGTTTCATGGATATCTCAAACTAAATATCTTCAAGATGTTAGTCCAAACTTTACCCTCCTCTAAACTTCCCTATTACTTTTGAGGGTAACACCATCTTCCCAGTCACCCATGCTCACAACCTAGAATAGTGGTTCTTCTTCTTCTCTTCTCTTCTTCTTCTCTTCTTCTTCTTCTCCTCCTTCTCGTCCTCCTCCTCCTCCTCCTCCTCCTCCTCCTCCTCCTCCTCCTCCTCCTCCTCCTCCTCCTCCTCCTTCTTCTTCTTCTTCTTCTTCTTCTTCTTCTTCTTCTTCTTCTTCTTCTTCTTCTTCTTCTTCTCTCTCTCTCTCTCTCCATTTCTGATTAGTTGCCAAGTCCTGTCACTATCCCTTACCCTCTATATGAAATCCTATAGATTCCACCTTCATAACATCTCTTGCATATACTCCCTTCTCTTCTCTAACACTGCTGCCACCCAATACAGGCACTCATCATTTGATATCTGAACCACTGCAATAGCCTACAATTTGGTCTCTGCATCTCAAGTCTCTCCCCATTCAATCCATCCTCCACACAGCTGTGAAACTGATCATCCTAAAGCATATGTCACCTCCCCATTTGATCAACTCCAATGGTTCTCTATTGCCTCTAGGATCAAACTTAAAATTTTCCACTTAGTTTTTAAAGCTCTCCATAACCAAGATCCTTCTTACCCTTCCCAGTCTTCTTACTCCTATACCAATGTGTTCTGCAATACAGTGACACTGACTTCCTTACTGTTTCTCTCAAACAAATCTCTATCTCTCAACTCTGGGCATTTTCACTAGCTGTCCTCTATACCTGGAATTCTCTCCCTTCTCATCTCTGTTTCCCAGCTTCCCTAGTTCCCTTCAAGTCTCAGGTAAAGTTTCAAGTGTGTGAAGACTTACCCTTGGGGGATGGGCAGATGAGAACAATTTGTTCCAATGACCATGAAGATGCCTGAAACAAGTGCATTAGAACTCAAAGCAGGAGCACATAGAACTTGGTCAGACATCAAGGACACCAAGGTCATCCACAGTATCCCAGGTCATCATCTTTCATCTTGACTTTTGTCCCGTCACTGGACTTCAGTAACTCTGGAAGAGAGAGTGAGACTGATGACTTTGTGAGCTCTACCTCACTTAAATCTAGTTCATGTGAAGTCAAGACATTACTCGTCCTTGTAATGGTAATTTAAATGAGAAGATCCTCTATCTTACCCCAACATTGTGATGTCATTGGTGCTCTTCAAAAGTAAAGTATGAGCAACAATGAAGTCCCATCATTTACATGAAGCTTTCCCCAGTTCATCTTAATCGTAGTCCTTCCCTCTGAAATTATTTCCAATTTATCACATGTGTATGTATCTTGTTTGTAGTCAATTGTTTGCATGTTTTCCCCATTTGGCTGTGAAGCTCCTGAGGGCTGGGATTTGGGTGGGGGGGTGTTGCCTTTCTTTATGCCCCTCCTCATCACTTAGCACAGTACGTGACACGTAGTAAATACTTCACAAATGCTTATTGACTGACAGAAAAAAAAATCATAGAAACAATAATGGTGTCGAAGACAATGAAAATTACAAGACAATATATCAAAATTATGGAGATAACGCTAAAGCAATACTTAGAGAGAAAATGTTTTCCTAAGAACATATATTAACAAAATAGGAAAAGAGAGGTTCGTGGAACTGAATACAAAACATTAAAATTTAGAAAGTCAACAAATGAATCCCAAATGAGTACAACATAATAAATCTTAAAAACCAGAGGAAAGAAAAATTAGAAAACAAAAAAGTATGGAACTGTTAAACAAAACAGAAAGCCAATTTTTTTGAAAAGAGTGATATAATTTCTATGCTCTTAGTCAACCAATTAAAAATGAAAGGGAAAAGATAAAAGTAACAGACTAAAAAATAAGGTGAACTCATAACAATTGGAGAAGAAATAAAAATAATCATCACAACATTCTTTTTGTTTTGTTCCCCCCAAAAAGCCAAAATAGCCTATTCCTAATCCAGGGAAGGATAAAACAAAGAAAGACAATGATCCAATATCATTAATAGATAGAGTCCAATTTTTAAAAGAAAAGCCTGGCCAGAAAAACTTACAGTTTCTGGATAAAAATTATTCACTTTTACCAAGTTTACTCCTTATATAACAGAGCAAGGATGGCATGACGTTAGGGAAACCATGAATGATTAATGAAATTATTTTTCAAAACTTCAAAATCATATGATTATATAGATGTGGAAAATACTTTTGGCAAATATTTATTCTAAAAATTCTACAAAGGATCTTCTTAATGATAAAAAGTATCAAAAGCTAACATTATATGTAAAGAAGAAACATTAGAAACTTTCCCAATAAATAGAGGAATAAAGCAAGGATGTAACTTAGCTACTATTTGACATAGCCATAGAAATGTTAGTAATAGCAATAAAACAAGAAAAAGATATTTAAGTTGTAAAGACAATGAAAAAACAGAACTAACCCTATTTGCTAAAAACACTATGGCTCACCTAAAAAAAATTCCAGGAAATTAGGGTTGCTAGCTGAGTGTTTTGATGCTCGATGATGACAAAGTTCCTGCTTCCATCCGGTCCTACTTGACTTGATTATGGATGATTTGCGTTGGGGATGATAAGGCAAACCCATTATTAGCCACTGAACAGGAAAAGTAGATGATTCCATGGACCTTTTGTCTTTTCATCAGCTGAATATCAGCTGCTTTCTAGAGGGTGGGTGGTTTGGTGCTAGTATATGTTGGTTATTGCCCCTGGCACCTGGGGATAGGGAAAAGAGGGTCAGTTAGATGAGCTTAATTCCAGATCTCTGGCTACCACTTGTGTTTTGTGTTTCTTTGACTGATCATAGGTGACTGATATAAAATTCAAAAGGGACATATCCAAGCTTGTGACTTTTGGAGACCTGGAGATCTTGGGTTCTGAGCCAAAACCAACTGTACTTTGGGAAGAATCTCTGGCAACTAGTTCAATGCAGGTGGAAGAAGATGAATACCTCTGGCTTGATATAACACATGAGCCTGGAAACAATTTGTCAAGACACTTCAGAACCAAGAAGGAATGTAATAATGTCTGTCTAGTGGTCCCACAAACTGCTTCACATTTCCATATTTAAATCCCATCCTCCTGGAAGAGAATGACAGTAAGTGCTATTGCTTGTTTAAGTTTTTGTGAATGAATGTTAGTGAGAGCCTTCTATATTTAGGCTTTCTTTTGGGTTAGGAAATATCTGTCCCCCACATGATTTATGTTACACTTTCCTTAGACTAAATTGTTTTTGATCTCATCCAAATCTGAAATTGATCATGCTTGCATGAATCCACAACTAGAAGTGTCCATTAGCAGAGAGGAAGAAGGCACAGTGTCCCCACCTGTGAGGACCAGCATTGTTTCCCATTCTAAAAAATAAATATCATCGGAAAAATTCTCCATTTGACTAGAATTGATGGGAAAATTTGAAAGTGGTTTGAATACAACTAGATTTAGCTCAACATCTAAAACCATAAACTATAATAAATTCAGAATGGATAAGTAAGCTAAATGTTAAAGGTCATATCATTAATAAAGAGAAGAAACAGATCTGTCTCCCTACCATTTCACTGGCTTTACCCCATGCCTGAAAAGTACTCCCTTCTCACTTCCACATGACAGAATCCCTTTCTTTCTTAAAGATACAGCTTATATAGCACCTCTCGTGATAGCTTTCCTGACCATCTTAACCTCTCGTGCCCACTAACATGTGGGAGTACTGATGATATTTAGACTAGAAAAGATAGAACTTAAGAGGGATATAATAGTCTTAACAATAACTGACATTTGTATTTAAAGTTCGTAAAGCATTTTATACAATTTAAATATTTGCAGTTTTATTATATCCATATGTTGCCATTTCATATATATACTTTGTATACCTTATATTTTTTTCTTTACAATCTTACAACAACCCTGTAAAGTGGGCAATTTAGGTATCATTATCCCTTTTCTATAGAGGAAGAGTTCAAGGTCTGGAAAAATTAAATTAATTACCATCGGTTACATGGATTCTGACAGAGGTTCAGAGACAGAACTCAAAGAAGGGTTTCTTGAGACAGAGAGAGAGAAAGAGAGGCAGGGAGGGAGGGAGAAAGAGATGCATACATACATGCATATATACATAGATAGCTATACCTATAGACATATGTGTGTAAATATTTGTGTATATCATCATATTTTTCCAAGTATTTGAAAGGTTGTAATATGGAAGAATCTTTCAACTTGCTCAGCAGAACTAGTACAAAACCAGGAAAAATTGGTGAATATTAAAAAGTTTTCTCTACATACACAAAAAAAACACTTCCTTTCAATGAGAGCTGCCTAAATGTAGAATGAACTGTCTAGTTTATTCTGCTTTTCTAACTGGATGATCACTTGTCATACACATTATAGAGGTGATCCTCAGTTAGGGGTCGATGGTGGGCTCAATGACATCAGCCTTCTGTGCTGTTTTTCCATAAGAGGTCATATACTGTTGCTGAGTAACAAAACAAGACATTTCCATTCTCACTGGGACAAAGGACTAAATAATTTCTAAGAACTCTTCTAATTCTAAAACATAATGACTCAAGGATCGGGCTATGTGAGTGATATTTTTCCCATCCCTAACTCCTGCAATGTCATAATGAAGGGAATTCTTGCTTTACTATTTAGATATAAATATAGGAAAAAGAATTATAAATGTAGTAAGCACAAAATGAAACCTGTTCTCCAAGGACTTAAATCACATCACTTAGGTATTATTCTGTAAATTGCTACTGTTGTTCACTAAAGCTACCCTAGTGACCTGACGGTAGTAAGGAATATTTCCAAAGTGCCCAACTGCTTACTTGAGAGAGATAAGATCTTCAATAATAAGTGTGTATGTACACATCCATGCATCATTGTAGTGGTCTATTTTACCCCCTGATGGTCTGGTGATCCACCTCAGAGATGCAGAACACTTACAACAGAATGGTTTCCAAAATTCACGCAATAATGCTACTCAGTTTACACACACATACATGTGCTCGCACATGTGCTCGTGCCAAAAAATCAGCCACTCTAAAATTTTCATAGAATAATCTATATAAATAATTTCATCAAATTATATTTTATGTAAATAAAGTTTTATGTAAATAATTTTATAACACAAAATTTTAATATGCAATAAAATTATGTGATATTCAAATAGTTATTCTTTGAGGAAAACTAATTTTCATGTTGATAGAATGTAAAACAATATAGTGTGATGGGAGAGTTTGTTTTTCAGGGCAAAATTTCTTAAAATGTAGCATCATTAGTGATAGTTCTACTCATATATTTTCAATAACTAATAAAAACATCTCCATAACAACTACAGTAAAAAAAACACCTTATTTCACACAAATAACGTGTTAAAATAGCATTTAAGATTTGTACTACTATGTTGGATTAACCAGAAGACTCACTCACATTTAGCCAAAATATTATAGATTTTCAGCTTAAATGCAGGTTTTAATATATGATAACAAGAAAAAACAATTAGCCACTATTGTTCAGATAAAGTTAGATGAAGCATATATTTTGTCCATGGCAAACTGGTTCCTTATCTATTCATATTTAGAAATGTTTAAGTCTTTAAAATAAAATGAGAATTGCTCTTCTGTACTGTTCAAATGACTAGTAAGTGGCTCTGAATTTGACTTCATTTGCAGAGTGAGGAAAATAGGAAATAGGGAAATAAATTAAATAGGGAAAAAATATAAAATATTATTTTATATGATATGTAAATTTCATCTAATATGTAAATTTTTTATGAATGAATCTAACTTTTCCATAAATCTAATGTTTTTACTTTCCTGTATCAGAGTTTAAATTCAAAGACTTTGCAGTAAATTATTTACCATGAGTTTTTCAAAAATATACAATAAATACACAAGTTTGGGGAGGGAATTTTGTTGTCGGTGAATTTTCTTCAGCTTTGTTATTATTACTAAGAGGGAAAAAATCCACCATTTCTTTTAATTCAAATGCAATTATGCCAAACTATTCTGGCCCAAGAAAACAAGCAGGCTTTGCCATAAAATATAAGTGCCCCATCCTCTGCTTCCCTATTACCATACCATTTTGCTAAGGTCATTCCTTTTAATGATTTTTTTAAAACAAAGTCAACAACATGAAAAACTTCACTTATACTTAATACAGAAAAGCGTTGTGCCCAAGTTTGATAATGATAAGGGGCTGCATTTTTGGCAAATGTTTGCAAGCCTATATTTTGTCCTGTAATAAATTGTCTCTGAAGAGTGTAATATAATTCTCCCACATTATGTCATTTTTATTTTTAAAATCCATCAATTATATTGACTTCCTTCTTGATATGGCATTGCCATCAGTATTTTGCAAAATGACAAATCTTTCATTTTAATGTCAATGACATATAGTACATGTATAATCAAGTGAACATCTTTAACTACCTCTGTTGCTTTATCCACTTACTGTGTAAAATAGAAAGATTATAGTTTCTCTATTACTGATTTGGAAAGGTTTTCAGACATGTGGGAGGTTTTCCTTCTCACTCTACTATCTGCCAGGGGAATCATTCAAAAGCTTTACATATGATTTGACAAGCATATTGACCATATCAATAACTTCACCTTGCTCCAATATTTTTCCTTTCAAATGAAGCTTTTTGACAACATTCTGTAAACAATTCTATGCAATGCACACACATATGCTTTTAATGTCATAACTATGCTCTTGATGTCATACATGTGAGGTTGTTTTTCTTATTAAAACATGAATTTCCTTCTAGATAAATTTTCATATTCTGCGTGTATAATTTTAAAGATTTTCAGTTTACTTGATTATATGGTCTTTAGCTAAAACATTTGTACAAAGTAAACACAGAAATCATTTCCCTCCATTAATAACAACATTTAAATTCTAATAACTTATATATGATATTATTTTCTAGATTGAAGCTTTTTATTTTATATTGCTATATTTCCATGCCTTAAACTCTCTCTCTTGTCTTTACTTGTAGTAGTTTCAACTGCTCTAGCTGATTTTCTGTTCAAATCAATTGTTTATCCCTTTTATCTATTATCCCTTTGTATTTTCCAATATAATACGTTTTAAAAGCTAGAGATAATAAGATGTTTGAGAACATTGCATTTGAATTAAGTTGTCAAGAATCTCAAATGATTAGAACTATTCTTTAGGTTTTTTTCCTTCCATTTTTAGGTTTTTTTGTGGGGGAAACCACCTAATAAATATTATACTTAAAATAAATGATGTTGAGAAATAAAGCAGTTGTTAAAGATACTCTTAACTTACCGACAAGGATTTTTCTACATTAAGTTGAACAAGACAAAAAAATGCAGCAAACGTCATGATAACACAACTCCTCTATGTCATATACCAACAAAGATTGATAGTGATGGTGGCAATTCACATTTTTGTAAAAGTTCCACATATGCTGAGTCAAATTTGACTTCATTTGCACATACCATAATATTCTCCATTAATTGGAACAAATTCAAAATGTTGGTCTTATATTGGCTGTGATTTGAATTACCTTCATTGAAAAAAGTAGATATAGTTATGTGAGAACTGTGTTTGAGTATATCCAATAATTTGTCCTCTCTATCAATCCCAGAGAAGCTCTCAGACTTCTCTGAGACAGGGAAATGGCCCATAGTTTGGAAGGCTCTGCCCCAATATACTTTATGAAGTACAGAATGAAATCCCTGATTTGGTGTTAACCTGTTCACTGCCTCTACTTAAATAGCATGCTTTAGTGAATATCTTGGTAAAGATGTCAGAAATACAGGCCGTGAACTAGTTTAATGGCACCTTGTTTTCCACATTTGTTAACCTTGTATTCCTTCATCCATAAAGCCTTTAACCTAAACTTCTAATCTAAATGTATAGATAATGGTCAGCTATATGAATGAAAGAGCTCCTGGATTTTTGGGTTATTGTACTCTAGCAGGTGTCAAATCAAGATCATGAATTTTGTTGTTGTTTAGTCATTTGAGTTGTGCACAAGTTTTCATGACCTGATTTGGGGTTTATTTGGCAAAGATACTGGATTGGTTGCCATTTCCTTCTCCAACTAATTTTACAGATGAGAACCTGAGGCAAACAGGGTTAAGTATTAAGTTAAGCCCAGTGTCACACAACTAGTAAGTGTCTGAGACCAGATTTGAACTCAGGAAAAGGAGTCTTCCTAACTCTAGATCCAGTGTTCTATCCACTTAGACCACAGAGCTGCCCCCAAAGACCCACTGTGTGTGTGTATATATATATACACATACATATATTTGTATGTTATGTATGTGTGTATACATGTATGTATATATATATAGAGAAATATATATATATATATATATATATATATATATTTCCAGTATACAAAGATATATATACCTTTGGATATGCATTTCCATTATATAAAGGAAAAGTAGAAAACAAGTTTTGCACTACTGCTTTCCATCAACTGACCTGATCTACAAACCTGAAGAACAATGCAGACTTCCTGGAAATACTTGCAACACCCTGAATTTTGGTTCCTGAAATCTTGACTCTCTGTTAAAACAATAATCACAGTGACAGCAAACCCAATAACAGCTCTCAATGATCCTTGCTTGTATGCATACATTTTATTTCTGTATCATACTGCTGGATTAACACCAAATTCTACATTTAGAGAACACTTAATGCTAAATGATGAGAATAACAGATAGGAGAACTTTATCAACCCTCTTCCTCCCCTCAAAGCTTGCAATGAATCTAAAAACTACTTATACTCCAATTCATGCATGATACCTGACCTAGTTACAGGTAGGCGGGTACTGCGTGCCAAGGAGCAGACTGTTTAGCCCTGTCAAAACAGAGAATGATTTCAGATAATTCTAATCCCTTGAAATTGTTTGTCTGTCACTAAAAGAGTCAAAACGAACTCTTGATTAAGTAGGTAAAGTCCCAATGTCTTTCCTTATTAGGTGGTGCAGTAAATAGAGTGCTGCGCCTGGATTCAAGAAACCTGATTTAACATCTGGCCTCAGACACTTGCTAGTTATATAACTCTAGATAAGGTGTAAATTCTGTTGGGCTCAGTTTCCTCATCTGTAAAATGGGGTTAATAATAGCACCTACTACTCAGGACTGTTGTCAGGATCAAATGAGATAGTATTTGTAAATCACTTAATGAAGTACTTAGTGCCTGGCACATTATAGGTGCTTGATAAATGCTTGTTTCCTTCCTTTCTTGTTTTAGATATATTTATTTATTTATTTTATTAAATATTCCCCAATTATATGTAAAAATCTTTTGAATAATCATGTTTAAAATGTTAAATTTTAATTTATTTTCCCTGCCTTCTCCCCCTCGCTGAGAAGACAAGAAATTTTATATCAATTATACATGTGAAGTCATGTAAAACGTATTCCCATCTTAATCACATTATGAAAGAAAACAGACAAAAAAGCAAAAAAGATATGGAAAGTAAAAAATTATGCTTCAATATGCATTTAGAATTCATCAATTTTTTTTCCTCTCTCTAGGGGTGGATAGCAATTTTCCTCGTAGGTCCCTTGGAGTAGTCTTGGGAGTATTGTCACGATCAGAATGGCTAAGTTATTGGAAGTTCTTTGTTCAATTTTCTAATACCATATAGATGGTTTTCCTGGTTCAGCTCATTTCACTCTGCATCAGTTCATAGAAGAGTTTGCAGATTTTTCTGAATCCATCCTGTTCATCATTTCTTATAGCACAATAATATTCCATCACAATTATAGACCACAACTTGTTCAGTCACTCCCCAAGTGATAGGTATCACCTCAACTTCCAATTCTTTGTTACCACAAAAAAAAAGTTGCTAGAAATATTTTTGTACGAATAGGTCCCTTCCCTTCTTCTTTGATCTCT
Organism: Potorous gilbertii; assembly: GCA_028658325.1. NCBI lineage: Eukaryota > Metazoa > Chordata > Mammalia > Diprotodontia > Potoroidae > Potorous > Potorous gilbertii. Next base: position 19,894 of record JAQQSK010002323.1, on the reverse strand, counting down.
TTGGAATCCAGATCCAGTAGTGGAATTGTTGGGTTAAAGCATATGCATAGTTGTATAGCTCTGTGGGTATAGTCCCAAATGGTTCTCCAGAAGGTTAGAATAATTGACAGTTCCAACAACAGCGTATTAGTGTCTCAATTTTTCCACATCCCCTCCAACATTTGTCATTTTCCTTTTCTGTCATGTTAGTCAATTTGATAGTGGTATCAGAGTTGTTTTAATCTGCACTTCTCTAATAAGTAGTGACTTAAAGCTTTTTTTCTAGTGATTATTGATAGCTTTGATGTTTCCTCTCTTTCTCATCAAAATCAAATTATCAAATCTAAATGCCTCAAAAGCACAACTCTGGCAGAATCCATTGTTTTATTTATTATGTTTATCTTCAGTAAAAGGAACTTTGCCTTTGCATTCCAAATAGATATATTGAAAAATGTGATATTTGGTTATGAACATCTTTTAATGTGTTTACATTTTTTGACAAGGAAGATTGTCTTGTTAGGAAGATTTTTCTATAAGCAGGTATAAATGTACTGAATTAGCTATAGAATAAAGAAAATATCTGAAGTGACTTTGTTTTCCAAAAAGAAATGTTTAATAAAAAAGTGACATAACACATAAAACAACAAATATTATTGATTAATATTTCTTATACCTGCCTACAAAAAAATGATAGTATGATCTGAGATCAAGGGGCAAAAGTCATTATATTCTTTCCCATCCTACTCCTCCAATTTTCATTTATCCAGTATCACAATCTCCCAGAAGGGTAATACTTTTCCACTGTCCCACCTCCCAGATGCAATGCCAAGCATCTCCAAAGATAAAAGTAAACTGCATATTACAATTTTAATTTATTTTTAAATGAAAAATTTACATATGGCCCAATAAATTACATCAACAAGTATCTGTTGCAAGGAAACACCATTTGCAAATTTATTCATCATGTTCTTGATTATACTTCTCTGATGAAATATAATGTTATTAGCAAATGAATATCTAATACCTTGATTATAATGTCATGATGTGAAAATATTGGTGGAGCCTTAGTGTGTGTTGCAACATTCTTTGGAAGGGTTTATAATGTCTTTTGTTTTCTTACACCACATCCCATTCACTATATATGACCCTCCCTTGCATACAGAGAATGGATTGGGAAGCAGTGTGTTGGCTTAGTAAGCACAGCCCTTGTAAGTGACTTTATTTGCCTACCATCAGCTTCCCTTCTGCTGGTACCCAAACTAACCTTCTCCCTCCCTGTCTTCAGGGATGGAGGGAAGAGACACTGGTTTTAATTGATTAGTAAGAATTGGCCTTTGGGACCTAGCTCCTTGAAAGCTAATGGGCTCTGAGATTTGTCCTGAGGAAATGAGAGGAGGTGAGTGGAAGAAAAGGAAGGGGGATGGCATTACTGACAACACTTTGAATTCTGATGATAAAGGAGAGAAACCTCTTGCTGGGCAACTATTAACCTTTTAAGCCTGAGTTCTTTGTGACTTGGGGATACATGCAGAGAAAGAGGAATGGAATAACATAAATGCTGAGATTAAAGCTGGGTACAAGACTGTTAATTGAATATATTAATGAGTTTTAGCAGCTGTGAGCTATTTTGGTCTGGGAGGAGACTCATTAATATTTACAGGAGAGACCTTAGTAATGTTTTCAAGAATTGGTTTATGGGGCATATAGGACCCTGGATTTCCCAGGGCTAGAAGGCCTAGGAGTCTATATTAGAAATAGACTAAAGGATCAGAGGAAGACAAATACCTTTGCCAGAAAGCCCCAAAGGCAGTCAGGGAAAGAGTGAGAGATTCAGGAGCTAATGGAGCTGAAAGTCAGCAGGAGGGTCAGGTTGCCCAGGCTGTGGGAGTCATCAGACCCAGAGCAGAATCTTTTTCTGTCATGACAAACCTAATCACATCACCCAGCCCTGAAGCCAAAAGTCACATTAGTGGACAGAACCAGTACAAAGCAAAATAAAGTTCTATGGGCTCTGGACAACAGGGAATTAAATTGCCAGTGGGCAGGTTAGAAAATGGGGGTAGGGGTCTCTCCAAATCTCTCCTCAGATATTTACTAGCTGTCAAGTTGTTTAACCTCTCTGTGCTTTAGTAACCAGCCTTAATGACCCCTAAAGTCTCTTACTGCTGATACTATGACCCCTTCCCTCTACCTCTACTTTGTCTGGTCTCACAAATGACAGTTTCTCCATCTGGAGCACAAGTATTCTCAAAATGTGTCCCCAAGTTCCCAGCCACTACCCCAACTATTTATTCACAGAGGAAGAATGAGTCTCCCTTAATATATGCAGAGCATATTTAGTCTAATGAATAGTTAATTGTTTTAAACTCAAATCACTAGGTCTCAAGTTTACATCTGGAAAGGAACTTAGAAGTCATTATCTAGTTTAACTTGCTCATTTTATAGACAAGAAAACAAGATGTTTTATTTTCAAAAGTGTACCCTGAAAATAATTTGCTAGCATAGTGCAGATGGAATTTCTGGTGATTTTTCAGTTGCTAGAACAGAGGTGGGGAACCTATGGCCTCAAGGTCACATGTGGCCTTTTAGGTGCTTGGGTTTTACAGCCTTTTGTTCTATAGAACAAATCCTTTAATTAAGGGGATTTGCTCTGTAACGTCAGGACTTAGCCAAAGGGTCAAACTTGAGGACCTTGAGGGTCACATTTGGCCTCAAAGTCACAGGTTCCCCACCCCTGCCCTAGAAGATCTGGAACAGGAATTTGAGTTGAGTTAGGGAAAGTATACACCAGATATTTGACTTATGGTACAAATGCAAAAGAATGTCCTTGTCCAGCAGACACTGAACACTGATATAGAAATGTCTGTGAGTCCCTGAGTGGAGTATAATGCAAAACTTTCTGACTATCTATTATGTGGCTTAGTTGTATAAAGGTGACTGTCCTATAAAGTTCTATGTGATTACAAATTAAGAAACCTTGTGGAATTCATGTCCAAGTAGGTTATATATGTGTGCAGTATGAGATAATACTGGAGCAGCTAGGTAGTATGCTGTAAAGAATCTCAGGCCTGAAGTCAGGAAGACCCAAGTTCAAATCCAGCCTTGGACACTCATTAGCTGTATAACCCTGGGCAAGTCACTTAACCCAGATTGCCTCAGTTTTCTCATCTGTAAAATGAGCTGGAGAAGGAAATGGCAAACCACTCCAGTATCTCTGCCAAGAAAAGCCCAAATGGGGTCAGAAAGAGTTGGGCATGACTGAAATGACTAAATAATGAGACTTCTGCCTCTTTTTGTATCCCCAGTGCTTAGCACAGTGCTTGGTATGTAGTAGATACTTTATAAATGTTAATTATTAATTGATTGATCATACATAAATGAGACCTGTTACCTTAATATCTCTCCTAATGGTAGGTATATAATAGTAACTCAATAAACACACATGAAATCTGCCTGAGGAACTTAGGCAGTTGTTCAGTCATTTCAGTTGTGTCTGACTCTTCATGACCCCATTTGGGGTTTTCTTAGCAAAGATACAGGAGTGGTTTGCAATTTCCTTGTCAAGTTCATTTTACAGGTGAGGAAACTGAGGCAAACAGGGTTAAGTGACTTGTCCAGGATGACCCAGCTAATGAGTGTCTGAAGCTGGATTTGAACTTAGGGAGATGAGTCTTCCTGACTCCAAGCCTGGCATTCTATTTACTGAGCTATCTAGTTGCTGCCTGCAACCAGTAATACTCTCAAAAATGGTGCTTCACTGATATCAGATTGCATGCCATCTTGGGGAGGGGGAGAAAATTTAAAACTTATGGAACTGAATGTTGAAAATTAAAAATAAATTAACTTAAAAAAATATGTGCTCTAGTCAATGTACTACCTGCTTCAATTATCTAATCTAAATCATCTACTGTAGTTGGCTACATTCATGTTTTAAGTTGTAAATTGTTTACACAACAGCAGTAATTTATATTGCTTAATCTGTTTATATTATTGGCAGGACAAGTTTTTTTTTCCTTTCTCAAGGTCTAGAGTGAAATTTGGAAGGAGTTTGATTTTCAGTAAATATCTTGCTTACAAGTCAGCCAAGCTGACCTAAGGAACCACTGATCTCATAATTTAATTGAGATTTTTTAAAATAATAAAACCTCAAACAAGTTGCACGTTCCTCATGCAGATTTCATGTGTGCGTATTGAGTCACTATTATATACCTACCATTAGGAGAGATATTACGGTAACAGGCCTCATTTATGTATGATCAATCAATTAATAATTAACATTTATAAAGTATCTACTACATATCAAACACTGTGCTAAGCACTGGGGATACAACAAGAGGCAGAAGGTAGTCCCTTTCCTCAAGGAGCTTATAATCTAATGGGACAGATGACATACTCACAGATATATGCAAAGCAGGCTATACACAGGATAAATAGGAAATAATTAACAGGGGGAAGGTGCTAGAATTAAGAAAGGTTGCAAAGAGCTCCCTGTGAAAAATGGGAATTGTGTTGTTGCTAAGTCATTTTCAGTCACATCTAACTTTTTAGGACGTCATTTGGAGTTTTCTTGGTACAGATACTGGAGCGATTCTTTTTTTTGTGGTTCAGAAATTATCATTATCTGTAAAAATGAGAAAACTGAGTCAAACATAGCTAAGTGACCTGCCCAGGGTCACACGGTGAATAAAACTCTGAGATTGAATTTGAATTCAAGATTAGTCTGATTCCAAGCCCGGTGCTCTAACAACCACCTAATGGAACGATGATAATTTAGCTGGAACTTAAAGGAAGCCAATGAAGTCAATACTTAAAGCTTTGCAAACTAATAAACCTGGTAGGTAAGTACAGTCGTATCATCCTTGTTTATCAGGGAGGTACCCAGAGAATAAATGACTGACTTGGTGAGAGCCACACAGAGCCTTGAATGTCTCAAGGCTGGAATCTGAGCAAAGTTCTTCTGAATCTTTGGCCATCTCACTTACCCATAGCTGCCTCTCTTTATGAAAGGAAAAGACATCATCGGTACCTTCAAAGAACTCAGTGTAGTTGGGAAGACTGGCAATATACACACAAGGCAATTAAGTGGGGGAATGCTCCGCAGTTTGGAAGGCTCTGCCCAATACACTACAATGAATAAAAGCTGATTCAGTATTAACCTGTTTACTGCCTCTACTTAATTAGCATGCTTTAGTGAATATCTTGGTAAAGATGTCAGAAATACAGGCCATGAACCAGTTTAATGGAGCCTTTGTTTTGACATTTGTTAACCTTGTATTCCTTCACCCATAAGGCCTCTAATTTAAACTTGCAATCTAAATGTATAGATAATGGTCAGTTGTATGAAGGAAAGATCTCCTGGATTTCTGGGTTACTGTACCCTGGAAAAGATGTCAAGTCAAGGCCATCCTTTTGATCTTCAGTTATTTCAGTTCTGTGCATCACCACACATGCTTAAATAATTAACTGTCCAAATGTATTTTAGGAGATAGATCACTGTGGCCTAGGGTAGATGGAGGATGAGTTGGGCCTACTGAAAACTGTCATGGGCAGAGGGAAACAAAAAGAATGGAGATTTTGTTGTTTTGTTTTGTTTCATCTTGAAAGAATATAAGCTGAGTTCCTTAAAGGTGTAATTCTAGTCATATGTCTATAATTTATCCAAACACCTGGCCTCCCTCAGTCTATATTCAGATGTGATCCAGGGGCTCTGCTGAAGCCTAGCTACAAATAAACATATACAAACACAGCCACTTATCACAGACAACTAAGACAGTAATATCTCTTTACAAACAATGCCTATTTGCTATATTTCTCAGCATTGTTGAATTCTCAGAGCTAGGTACATAGGAGGCTCTTAAAAAGTGTTTCTTGCCACTGGTGTTGAAATAAGTATCTTATTTCTTTCCCTGCAGCCAGGAGTGGGGAACCTGCAGCCTCAAGGCCTTCAAGGTTCTCAGATGCGGCCTCAAGACAGGCTGGTTCCCTACCCTTACATCTAGACCTATATCTGCTTCCCAACAGGCTTTGAATTTTGACTTTCATTCGATCCATCATTCCCAGGCTTTTTTTCACTGTTGTCGATCATTTCCTAACCCCATGCCATGGTGGAGGGAGTTATTGATTTCTACTTTACTGTTTTCTAAGCAACCCCCAGTTCTACAGCATTTTACCCAATGAAGAATTATATCAACTTCCCTAGCGTGTTCCCTCCCCCCCAAAAAAGCAGTAACATGTTAATGTAGCTTTTATTTGCAAGAAGGATTGAAAGAGATTACATTTTGATAAGATTCAATTTGTATTCTGAATGGAATTATATACAAGGACATTACTTATAATGAGGCATAACATAGCGGAGAGGCGGCACAGATTGATGAAATGACTAGAGGTTACTAGCTCACACATTTCATGACTGAGAGATTTCAACCCCAGATTTTTACATAGTAGAAGCAAATGTATGGAGGGGGAGGGAAAGAGCCAAAAACAGTGTCCAAATTCATTTTCTGCTGGACATGACCAAGTGAGGGAGAAGCAATATTTCCAGGAGAATACGTCTTTGAGCATGGATCTTTAATGTAAACCCACAATATAAGTTGTGAATTTCCCGGTGAAAAGGAGAGGGTGAGAGGGAAGGGGGAATCCTCTATCACAGGTTTTATTGGTAGTTTTTCTGCTATTTATTTGAACTACTAAATTTTCTAACATTTTTTGAATTTCCCCGGGTGGGTAGATTCTTCTAGAGGTACTGTGGTTCTTAGTTATCTCTAGAGCCAGGAGTAGTAATTGTGTGTGTGTGTGTGTATGTGTGTGTGTGTGTGTGTGTGTAGTTTAAGGGGTTATATCAGTCAATAGACATTTATTAAACACCTACTATATGCTAAATGCTAAGGATATGAAAAGGGGCAAAATACAGTCTCTGCCCTAAAGGAGTTTACAATTAAATGGGGGAGGAAACATGCAAACAAATATATACAAACTATATACAGAAAAAATAGGAAATAATTAATACAGAGAAGGCCCTAGAATTAAGAAGAATTAGGGAAGCTTCCTGCATAAGGTGGGATTATAATTAAATTTTAAAGGAAACCAGGAAAATCAATAGTCAGGGAGGAAGAGGATGGGAAATTCAGTCATGGAAGAGAGCCAGAGAAAAGGCCTGCAGTATAGAGATAGTGTCTTGTTAGTGGAACATTCAGGAGACTTGTCACTGTATCAAAAAGTACATGTCAGAGAATAAGATATAAGACTGGAAAGGCATGAAGGAGATAAGTTATAAAGGGCTTTGAATGCCAAACAGCATTTTGTATTTGATCCTGGAGTCAATAGGGAACCAGTGGAGTTTATTGATTGGAGGGGGTGAAATGATTAGACCTGCATTTTAGGAAAATCACTTTGGTGGCTAAATGGAAGATGGATTAGAGTGGAGAGAGACTTGGCAGGCAGACCAGCAAGTTATTGCAGTTGTTCAAGCATGAGGTGATGAGGGCCTGCCCTAGAGTGGCAGCAGTATCAGACCTGAGGACAGGATCTGTTCAAGAGATGCTGCACATGGTCACATGGACAGGCCTTGGCAACGGCTTGGGTATGGGAGCGAGAGATAGTAAGGAGTCTAGGATAACTCTTAGGTTTCAATCCTGAAGGACTGGGGGAGAGAGTAATCTCTACAATAATATGGAAGGTAGGGTAGGGAGGAAGGGTTGGGGGAAAGGTATTTCTATTTGCCTATTTGTCAAGTGTACCAATGAGCTTTAGGCCCCAAGACAGACTCAAGATCACACCTGAACCAGGTAAGGGAGGCCAGGTGTGCCTTTATACCTAAAAAAAATGTACATAAGAGAAATTTACAGTTTTACATACTATTCCTGATGTTTTTGGAGTATAAAATTTTTTTTAATGAAATATTTCACACTATTCTTGTACAAAAGATGGAGAGATGCAGACTAGTACAATCAGATAGATTTAAGACAGTTTGAATGGCCACAGTCAAAGAGAATTCATTAATAGCTGTATGTCAGCTCAGATGGTATTGTCCAATGAAGTACTCAGAGATTTGTGCTTGACCCTATGCTTTTTAACAGTTTTAGCAATAATTTGCAAGCAATGAAACAAAACTAGGAGGGCTAGCTGACACACAGGACAGCAGATCCATTGTACAAAAATAACTTGACAAATGAGAACCTTGAGATAAATTCTAACCCTTCTTATTTCCAGTGCTTTCTCTCTTTTAATGTTTTCCTCTTTACCCTATAGTTTGATTTGTATATATTTGTTGGCATGTTGTCTTCCCCATTAGACTGTGAGCTCCTTAAGGGTAAGGACTATCTTTTGCTTCTTCTTGTATCCCCAAGGCTTAGCACAGTGACTGGCACATAGTAGGTGCTTAATAAATGCTTAATGACTGATTGAAATTCAACAAGAGGGTATTTAAGGAAGATTAATATTAAAATCTTACTTTCAGGGTCAGAAATTAACGTCAGAAGTACTCGAAAGAGGAGCATAGTTAGAAGTTTTGTCTGAAAAATTTCTGGGAGTTACATCAGAATTCAGTCAATGTGAATCAACAGTGTGATATGGGGGCCAAGGAAGTTTTAATGTGATCTTGGAGCATATTAAGAGAAGCAGAACTGTCAGAAATAAGGAAGCAAGGTGACTGATACACTCTGCCCTGGTCAGACCACAAAGGAAGTATTGTGTTCACTCCTGGGTATAGCGTTTTAGATTGATAAGCTACAGAGAGCAAAGGCAATCAGTTCTTTGCCTTATGAGGATCACCTGGGCTCTGTGTGTCATATGAAGATCAGTTGAAGAAACTGGAAATGTTCAATTTAGAGAAGAGAAGACTTCGGCTGTTAGATAATCTCTTCCTTTATGTACCTAAAAGGCTCTCATATGAAAAATGGATTGCTTAACCCAAGAGGCCAGACATAGGAGCAAAGTGTGGGGGTTTCAAAGAATTGAGTTTAGGCTAGGTATCTGTAAAACTTTTCCAACTAGGGGAACTTCTCCAAAGTGTAATGGGCTAACTGGAAGTGTGCTCCTCCCTGCAGGTTTCTAATGGAGACCAGGTGATCGATCAATCATTGGCCAAGTGTGTTCTAGAGGGGAATCTTTTTCAAGCACAAATTAGATCCAGAAGTCATTGAGTTCTCTTGTAACTCTAAAACTATGGATTCTGTGAATTGTATCACCAGAAGACAGCAATTATCCTTCAGCACCAGTCATGAAAGTTGTATGTTTTTCTTCATATTCACGTCATATATATGTCCATGCTTTCCATTGCTAGGGTATATATTGTATAGAACGTGTCCTAGGTTTGGGGGAGAGAGGAAGAAATTTTTCCTGCTATTTTTTTCCATCAATCAACAACTATTTACTAAATACCTGCTGTATGTTAGGTGTTAAAGATACAAACACAAAGAAAGAAATAATTTCTACTTGCAACTTTATATTGGGTCAAAGGGTACAGGCAGTTTAATAGTAACTCTTTGGGCATAATATATTCTAAAATTTTAAAGTTCTAAAGTTACTATACCATTTCGGTAAGTGACTTTTGTCTGGAATTAATTAGAAACCAATTGGAGAAGTTCACCTAAAGTCATTCCAAAGGTGCGTCCCCAGGTGCTACAAATACCTGTCAGAAATTTTATTACTTTTCTTGTATTAATAGCTCCTGAGCAACATTTTTTTAATCCTTCTTTTGGTAGTACTTAAAGATGGTCTAACATATACATGCATACATTAACATAGAAATACATGTACATGCCTAATGATTTTCATGGCTAACTAAAGGTTTCCTTTGTTGTTTGGGATTCATATGTCTAAGAAAGGGCCAATTTAAAGCTATTTTCATCTCAAGTAATTCCCATTTGAGTAGCCAGGTTGTTCAGTGGATACAATACCAGGCCTGGAATCAGGAAGACTCCTTTTAGAGAGTTTAAATCTGGCCTGGAATACTTGCTGTGTGACCATGGGCAAGTCATGCAACCCTTTTGACCTCAGTTTCCTTATCTGTAAAATGAACTGGAGAAAGAAATGGCAAACCACTCCTGTAGCTTTGCCAAGAAAATGGATCAGCCTTCTTCCCATTTAGTGACTGATACCTTCCTGAAAAAAAAAACAACAGACATTTGTTTAAATTTTTTAGCTTTTGAGAAGTACTTCATATACATACATTATTCCATTTTAGCCTAACAACAACCCTTTGAGATGGGCGCTATTGTTACTATTTTATAAATGAGAGCAGTAAGACTGAAAAAGGTTAAGTAATCTGGCCAGGATCCCACAGTAGGTAAGTGCATGAATCAGGATTCCTATCCAGGTCTTAAGTAACTCCAAATCCAGCTCTCTCTTATGTTCCACCCCATGTAGCATTTCTTAGTTACCTGAATGAAGTCAACAATGCAAGGACATTTTTATGCTTTGGACTTTTTAACTCAAGTCTGTAATCTAGGTCAAAGTGTTCCTATTTGCTTGGGCTCCCAACGTAAAGCAACATTTATGATGGGATTAGAATGAGATTTAGGTGTATTTTAATGCCAACAGGTGAACCTTGAAGTAGCCCCCAAATGCTCATTTGTTATAAATAATAAACTCACAGACCTGAGTGCCCAGATCCTACTTGGTTTACTTTTGTATTATGGGAATTGGGTTTTACATCTGAATTCTTTCTGTGCTTGAGGTTTTCCCTTTGTCACTAGGAAACTGGTTTCTGTAGCCCCTATGAATCCTTTTACGGCATATCCTTCTCAGTAGCATTTCATTCTAATTGTCCATTAGGCAGTGCTAAAAGTACACTAACTTCCTTGCAGCATGATGGAATTCTGAAGCAGCCAGGAGCTGCGATTCGAACATAGCAGACCAATTCTTTTGGAATGTTCTTTGCATTCATTGCATTTGCAATGAATACCAGATGGGTTCTGGGTTATATGACACTCTTAAATAAAGTGTTACCTATTTTGCTCTTTTACAATCAGGCACATTACTTCTCTGCTTTATCTATCTCAGCATGAACTGATAATAGCGGCCCATTCGAAAGCCAGAAGGTGAAAATTGTTTCAGATAAAATGTATTTTGGTATTGAAATGAATATACATCTCATACACAGTAATGCTATAGATGGGCATTCTTCTTGAAGTTCCACAACATTAACACAGAGCTAGTCCCAAAAGAGATTCCAAAGGCATGTTATCTTGGGGCAGCAGAAAGGGAAGAGGCTTCGTTCTTTAGAACAACATTGACTAACCTGAAATATACCTGAAAGTTTTAAAATATTTACAGTTTCTAATGAGGTTTTCTCAGCCTTCTACAGACACAGAGTACATTAATGCCCTGGGTGGGGACTGGGAGCTAAGAAAGAAGCAATAAATGGATGATTTTACAGGAGTCAGAGAGAATATTTCTTCATTTTTTTTAAAGCTTTTTTTAATTACTAAAACTTAAGTATACAGTAAGAAAAGAAAAACATTATAAACTTAAATATTGAAACAAATACAGAATAAGAAAAGGGGGTATGGCATGTCATGTGTGCAGCAGAACATAAGAAAGGATATATAGGATATATACAGGATTCCTTCATTCTTGAAAGAAGTTTGCCAGCTATTAACCAAAAAAATGAAAGATTGCCTCAATTCACTAATAATGAGAGATGCAGGTCAAAACAATTCTGAGATTTCATCTCACACCCAAAGCTTTTGTGACCAGGGGGAGTTCATTTACCTTCCTCTGTAAACTAAGATAATTCTCATAGGAAATAAGGTAGTTGAGAAATGCAAATATGTAGAATAGGGGCTTCTAATGCCCCCCCACCTTCTCATAAGGGCTAGAGGAAAAGAAATCAGTAAAATATCAAGAAAGAAATGGGAAATATTATGGACATGGGCATACAAAACCTGAATGTTCTTGAGGGTTTTTTTTCTTCACACTTGAAGAAATACCCAATCACCTATTCCAGATATAAGGATGCTCTGCCCTCATTCTTCCAGAGGAAGGATATATATCCCTTTTAAAGTTCTAGGGATACCTATAAGGGGTTAATTTGACTTTTTTCTAATGCTACTCACTTGAGCCTTCATTCTAGATTAATAGCCTATAATTGACAGCTCCTTAATTAACATCAATTAGCATTATTTTCTTGAAAGCAAAACAGATACTTCTGTATCTGTTCTTCCCCAGGACAACTGAAAGGCACCTTCTCTCCTATACCGCCTGAGTCCCTAGGGAAGTGTTGAGTGAACATACTAGAGATTAGTGATTATTAGCCTTCTTGTCAAGTTTTTACCTTGTTTTGAATCTGTTGTGGCCTAGGCCATGGAATCAACTGAAATTGCTTTATCTCTAATACATAATTCCTATTTTGGAGTTTTAAGATGTCATTAGGATCTGAGAAAATGTTTAGTCCTCCATCTTGTTGATCATGTAACCCAGAAGTCTAGTTGATTTTTTAATCCTTTATTTAAGACAGTTTTATGAGATTTTTTCCCATTTTATTCAGTAAAAGATTTGTTGACTGTAGGTGGGCTGTTTCCAGTTGGCCTGATCTATATCTGGCCACTGGACCCAGATGGCTCTGGAAGAGAAAATGGGGTTGGTGACTTTGCACAGCCCTCCCTCTCTGAAATCCAATTCACTTGCAAGTCATGGCATCATCTTCCTGAAGTCATGGTCCTCTTCAAGAATGAAGGACAAACCACAACAACGCAGCCTGTGAGGGAGAGTAGACTCCTAATGCAGCTTCTGTTCAACATCGATCCCACGAGGTTCATGTCCAAGCTCAGCATAGCCTCTGGATGAAATATGTCTTATCTACCAGTCATCTTGATGCTGAGGGTCACTCCTTGCTCTTCAGGGCTTTGATGTTAGACTGACTGGCTTCAAAACATGGCATAGATTGTGCTGATGGACCTCCCTGATGGCAAATTCTCCTGACCTTTTGAATAGCCATTTCCAATCAGTCACCTAAAACCAGAAAGAAGAAATGCTGAGGCAAAGAACTGAGATTCAGATGCTTAGACCACTTAGGAGCCCTGGAGAAGGTCAAGGGCAAGCCCAAGGTCTCTTCCCTTAAGGCATGGTCTTGTGTCTCTCTTTCTCACCATAACACAGCTAGGTAAGAGTTTGTATGATCCAAGGGATTGATTTATGCTGGCTATGACTTTGGAATGGACCCTGGTAATAGCTGTGCAGTCAATTTAAAAAATTCCTCTCCATCAACTAGCTACAGAATGTTTACACATGCTCCAGATCTCTTTCTTGATATGTCATCATGCTACTCATAAGGTGTGGCCTCAGTTACCCATTATAGTCACTTGGGGTTTGCTCTTTTTGCTGCATGCCTTATGTAGTCTTAGCCCAGACAAGAAAGATCTGGGATATATCCTGGATAGCTTCATTTAAAGGAAAGCAGTGCAGGAGACCGAGAGGGGAGACAGGAGTAGGACACAGCAGTGACAAAGCTGAGCAACATTGCACACAAGACCAGCATTCCATGAGAAAGAAGGTTAGTGCCTCCTGAGAAACCTCAGCAGAAGGTAATGCATGCCCAGGACATTCCTCTTGTTTCCTTATGTCATCTGAAGGGTTTATCCTGGTATATAACTAATACTCAGCTCCTCTCACTGATCTTTCTCCCCCAACCCTGAGAACTGTAGTAAGTAATCTGGAGGATGATGGGAAGGATAAACTTTTGCAATGCAAGTTATAATTATTCATATTACTATGTTTTGATAAACCATACAGCCACTAAAAAAACCCACAGTCTAAAAGAAAGTCTGTCACTTGAAAACAGATTTTCCAAATGTGACAAGGTGATGGGACTAACCAAAGAAACATTTGGGGTGGGGGAAAGGGGAGAAATGGGAATGAGTGGAGTGAGGGGGAGGGAAGACATGGGGAGAAAATTTAGAACTCAAAATCTGGTAGAAATGAATGTTGAAGACTAAAATAAATAAATTTTAAAAAATATAAAGGAAACCTTCACAGATTTTCATAATTCTCTTATTTCAGAGCACTATTCCTTTTTTTTAATTCAGCCAGCCCTTGTGTCTGTGAGCCTGGGGTAGTATAAGAGTAAATAGCGAAAGGCCAAAGACTGAACACCCTTTATTGATCAATATGGCCTTTGGAAAAGTTAGAACATGAACATACCTTATGACATGATTCTGAGGGCTTAAGGGTATTGACTACTGGTGGCCACAATACATACTACACTCCATTTTCTAGCTAATTAATCAATTGATTGCCTTCTCTTCTGTAGGTTACAGAGAGCAGGGAAATGAATTTGAGACGAACAGTGATGGTTACAGCAGCACCTACCAGGGGCACAATCAACACGAACCTCTATTACTTTGTAAATCACTGGAGAAACTTCAAAGTGCTAAATTAATATCAGTTATTTTTTTAATGGGAAAAGAGATGTCACCAAAGGAAGAATGCTTCTTGAGAGAATGTGTAGAAGCTAGAAGGAAGCATTGCTTGCTTGTAGGCAAACAGCATTAGCCATGGCCCTCCCTAGTCTTTTAGTACCAACTGGACGCTTCTTTCTCTCTTCCCCTCAGGCGTGGGTCCTGCCCTTCATAACGCAGAGTTGAAAACCCAGTAAAGGAAAGAACAGGAAAGCCACCCTTAGCAACTCCTTTGAAGGCACAAAACGGCCACTAATTAGGACTAATCATTTAAACCTTCTGTGCTTCGATTCCTCCATGTGGAAAACACAGTTACTATCATGTGGTGAGGAAATGAGATAATTTCTTTGAAAGCATGAGGACAAATGGTATAATTCCAATGAATGTTCTCCAAGTTCTTTAGGTGATAGATCCAAGGGAGCTTGGCATTGTTGTCATCGTTCATCCTTTGCTTTCGAAGAGGACCAATGACCCCACCATGTTGGGGTAAAATGGCGGATGGTGGGTGATTTCTTGACCTGTGAGTGAATTGATTTAATTGGTAGAATTACACAAAGTCATCGGCTTCACTCTCTTTTCCAGTCATAGAAATCTACTGGCAGAAAGAAGTCAAGACAACTGGCACTGGCCAGGGATGCAGTGGAAGACCTTGGGTTAGTGTAAAGGAAAGAGAGAAGAAGAGTTAGCATTTACATATAGCACTTTGAGATTTACAAAGCACTTTACGAATATCATCTCCTTGGATGCTCACAACAATCCTGGGAAGCAGGCACTGTTATAATTACCATTTTATAGATAAGCAAACTGAGACAAACAGAGGGGATTTGCTCGGGGTCATACAGCTAGGAAGTGTCTGGGGCTCGACTTGGACTCAGGTCTTCCTGACTCTGGGTCCAGTTGTCTCTCCACTGAGCCACCTATCTGCCTAGAGTCCAGATCTTTACCATTAACTAGCTATACTACCTTGGACAAGTCATTCAATCTTTTCTCATCCCTTCAGTGTCCTCATTCCCAAACGAATAAAAAATAGAAGCCATTTGAGAGCAGGGAATGTTTCATTTGTTTTATATGGTACCTTGACTGTAGTAGACTATAAATGTTCATTGAATCAAATTTTATCTATAAAATGAAAACATTAATCTAGATCTTTTTCTAGACTCTCTATATATAACATTATAGAATTCAAGGTAGAATGCCATTAAATCATGAAATTCTTCCTAATAAGATTATTTATATGTTGTCAAATGTTCTTATTAATAATTTTGCTAAATAGACATAATAGATTCTATTAATGAAAAAAATCTAAAATGGGTTCCCAAGTCCTTACCCATTTGCAGTCAACCCCATAAAGAAAGATACCTATTATAAATATTTTGTGTGCTAAATGTTCTTTTTTTAATGCACTGTTAGTCTCAGTAAGAAAAAAGGACATATTTTTCAGTTTGGAACTTTTGATTTTGTAGGGAAGTTTTTATTCATGAATTAATTTAATTTTTCCCCGAAGGACTGTTTCTAAGAGAATAGGAGAGTTATTTTCACACAGGCCACTAATTGCTATAGTTTTCATCCTCAGACACCATCCCAGAGAAATTTGCCAAAGCATCTCAGGGTTCCATTTTTACCACCATATTATTGCCCTTGACTCCACCCCCTCATATTTGGTCAATGGTCAAGCCTTGTCATTTCTAGCTCCACATCTGCTTCATCTGTCCCTTTCTTTCTACTAATATAACTACCCCTCTGGTTCAGGCTCCCATAACTTAGACTATCACAAAAGCAATCTAAGTGGTCTCCTTGCCTTAAGTTTTCCCTTTCTCCAATCCATCCTCCACAGAGCTGCCAAAGTGCTTTTCCTAAAACATGTTTGGCCATGAAACTTGCCACTAAATAAACTCAAGTGGTTCCCTATTTCTTTGAGAATAAAATATATACACCTCAGTTTGGCTTTTAAAAAGCCCTTTGCAGCCTGCCCCAAGCTGGCTTTCCAGCTTTATTGCCTATCACTCCCCTCACCATGCTTTATGGTATGAACAAACTGACCTTCCAGCTGTTCACACCCAGGGCTTCATCTCCCATCTCATTGCCTTTGTATTGACCATGCATTGTGCCTGGATTGTGCTCCCTCTTTGTTTTCTTAATTATCTTCAAGTACAGGCTGGGTGAATAGTTGTTCTATATGTTAGAGTGTGGGTTCCTTCATTTATGAGTTGGACTAGATAGTTGCTAAGGTCCTTTCCATCCCTCAAAATTCTGTAATTCTTTGGTTAAGAAGTTTTTTTCTTATATTAAGAAGAAATCAGATATTCTATTAGTAATACCCATTGGTTGACAACTGAAGAGAAAAAATTTAATCCTTCTTCTATTGGATCATTCTTAAAATATTGGGAGAGAGTTATTATGTACATTCAAAAACATTTGAAATTTGGAGTTCAACTCTGGGCATTTGCATAAAATTTTTCTCTTGATGAAAAGATGATTTCTCTACATTCCATTTCTGCATAAGGGCATAAGTAGGCAAGATCTTAGGAGAGGAAAGACTTTTTTTAGCAAATAAGATAAATAACATCTACTTATTTAAGCTAATACCAAACAGAATTTGGAGAATGAGAGGGAAATAAATACATTAGTTCAACTTAGAGTAAGAGAAAGAATTCCCAGTCTCACCTCAAGGAAAATTCCTCAAAACCTTGGTGTAGCAAACTGGAAAATAGGGAAATACTCAAGGCTTCTCTACATTTTGGCTTCTTTCAAAAACCTTTTTCTCCCAATAGGGATTTCTCCCTGAAGAAAGTCTTCTCCCAAAGCTGGAAGCCAGGAAAAAAATAATCTCTCTTTTCCCAAGCTTTCACCAGGTCCTCTCCTCACACAGGAACAGTCAAGGTATCAAGCTCTCTATCAATTAGGAAGTCGTGCAAATGACCAGGCTTGAGTCTCAGGTTACACATTCATTCAAGAAGCATTATTCAATACCTACATTCACTGCTGTGCTAGGTATTGAGGGATGTATAAAAATGAGAAATAAGACATGATCCTTGCCCTCATGGTAATTAAACAATATTTCCTCCTAGATTTTTCATTGGTACTTCAGGTTCATTATGCCCAAAAACTGAACACCGTTCTTCCCTCAAAACCTGTTTTTTCTTTTGACTTCTCTATTTCTGTATGAACCACAACTTACCTTGTCTCCCACTTTTTTATTATGGTCTAGTTGAACAAGACAAAAACACAGATAATCATATTGCTACTATGTATGTACATTAAAGAAATTTTGTTTTGTTTTGTTTTGTTTTAAAGCACTGTGTGGTACTGTTACTGGCTGGCCAATCAGGAAAGATATGGGGGAAGTGGCGTTTGGTTCCCATTCTAAAGAATGAACAGACTTTAACAGAAAAAGAAGCCTGGGTGTTTGGGGAGGTTGGAGGGAGAACAGGGGGCATTTCAGGCATAATAAACAGTATGAGCAGAGACATGGAGGTAGGAAAAAACAAGGTGTGGTCAGAGGCAGTGTGTATTCCAATTTGGTGGGTGTGTAGCATGTATGAAAAGGAATGGAAGATTTTAAAGCTGGGCAAATGGCTGTTATATTGTGGAGAACTTCAAATTCCATGCAGAGTCATATGAACTTTCTGTATTGGGTAAGAGGGAGCCATTTAAATTTTTTCAAGCAGAGAAGTGACCTGAGCAGATCTATGCCTAGGAAAGAATGTTTTGACAGCAGTATGAAAGGAACATTGGAGGGGCCTTAGCAGAGGCAGCAAAACTTAGTAGGAGGCTAGGGAAATGACGAGGTAGAGTAGAAAGAGCAATTTTGAATCACATGATCCAACTCAATATCCCCAGGCCCCACCCTGTTCTTCTGTAAAATAGGGGATTGGACTAGATGGCTCCTTCTCCAGTCCCCCCCCACCTCTAGATTCATTATGCTGTGATTTATTGACATAATCCTATTTCAGGAATAATTATAGTATTAATATAGTTAATAAGAATATAAGTAATACAAGTAGGTAGGAATTAGGATCTATATTAAGGTGATGATCATGGGCATAGAGACAGATATCAGAGATGTTATAAAGGTGGTAGCAAGGCGACATAGCAGATAGAGTGCCAGGCCTGAAGTCAGGAAGACTTATCTTTGTGAGTTCCAATCTGACCTCAGACACTTACTGGCTTTGTGACTCTAGGTAAGTCACTTAACCTTGTTTGCCTCAGTTTCCTTATCTGTAAAAATGAGCTGGAGTAGGAAATGGCAAGGCACTCTAATACGTTTGCCAAAAAAAAAACCAAACCTCAAATGGAGTCAGGAAGAGTTAGACATGATCGAAACAACTGAACAACAATGAGGAGGTGGAATGAACACAAACTGGTAACTGATCGTGTATGTAGAAGGGAGATTCAAGGATTATGCTGACTTCAAAAATAAGGTACAAAGTTAATAATAAGAATGACATTTATATAGTGGTCACTGTATGCCAGGCAATGTGCTAAGTACTTTATAATCATTATCTAACCCTTGGAGGTAGGGATGATTATCATTCCCATTTTACAGATGAGGTAACAAGTTAGGTGACTTGCCCAGGGTCATAGCTAGTGAGTATCAGAGGCCAGATTGGAACTCTGGTCTTCCCGACTCCAGATCTGTCACTTTATCCACTAAGTCACTTAACTCACGGTTCATACAGAAAGACTAGTGCCAAAAGGAGGAGGAGGCTTTAAGAGAAGGATGATGTGTTATTTTTATATAAAGAACTTGAAATACCAATGGGAAATGTGCAGAATAATCTCTTTTAACCATTTGGAAATGTGTGACTAGAGCTCAGAACAGAAATGGGTCTGATTTAAGATTCTTGATCTTAGGGTCTTAACTCTAGAGCTGGAATCCAGCTGCTTTATTTTACATGTAATGTTATTGAGACCCAGAAGAGTTAAGTGATGTGCCCAAGATTACACAGGTAGTGTCAGAAGCAGGATTTGAACCCAGCTCCTCTCATGTCAAAGACAGTGTTCTTCTACTGTACAACAAAGCCATAGGAGGGAGTGAGATGTAGAGGAAAAGAGGAAAGATTCAAGTACAAACCTTCAGGGAACAATGACATTCTAGAGTTAAGAAGAGAATTCAGAGCTAGGAAAGGAGACAATAAAAGAGTGGTTAGAGAAGTGAGAAGACCATCAAGAGAATGTGGTATCTTGGAGAGGATATTGAATAGGACTCAGCTGTTAATAGTAGAAAATTCTGTAGATTCCAAATTTATTTCTGTTCGGATAATCCACAAATGCGATTAATACATCATCTAAGCCATGATCAAAGGCACAGATGAAATTTGTTTGCTAGCACCAGGCATGATGGAGCCCTGTTGGCACACCAGCAGAGAAATCTGTACAGGTTAACATAAATACATCAATCAATGCTCGTGGAGCTTGGGGAGTCAACCAGTCTTGAAAACTCTTACTTCTTCCTGTAGACAGTTCTCTGTCTTATCCATAATAATGTCTTGAAACTTTTTGTTAAAAGCCTCATTGAG